>QKWP01000251.1:208749-288753 GCA_003550325.1 Gigaspora rosea
ATTTAACATATTCGGTAAGTATGAAAATGTTATCGTTGGTTTCTATTTAATTGAATTTTGATTAATTTATGCTATCGCAGCTACAGAGCCTAACCACAACGTGAGGTTCTTGCGCTGCAATCGTAGTTGAGGTGCTTAATCAGGTTCTTGCGCTGCCTGCGACAGCGATAAGACCTAATCACAACATGAGCTCCTTGCATTGCTATCGCAGCCACAGAGCCTAATTACAATATAAGGTCCTTGTGCTGCTATCGTAGTTGTGGAGCTTAATCACCACCAAATATGAGGTTCTTGCACTGCCTGCGACAGCCATAGAGCCTAATCACAGCACGAGATCCTTGCATTGCTATCGCATCCATGGAGCCTAATCACAACGTGAGATTCTTGAACTGTAATAATAGCTACGGTACTTAATCACAAACATGAGGCTCTTACACTGCCTGCACTGCCATAGAGCCTAGTCACAACATGGGTTCCTGCATTGCTATAGCAGCCACGAAGCCTAATCACAACGTGAGATCCTTGTACTGCTATTATAGTTGTGGACCCTATGAAAAAAAAGTCAAAATTCTATTCAGATATTGTTCAGATTATTATTTTAAAAAATGAGCATTTCGTAATAAAATTCGAACAAAATCTGAAAAAATTTTGACTTTTTTTTTATGGGGAGGCTCAATCACCACCTGCGGCAAACATCGAGCCCAATCACAATATGAGGTCCTTGTATTGCTATCTCAGCCATCGAGCCTAATCATAACATAAGATCCTTGTACTGCATAATACAATATGAGATATAGTACACTTATCTCTAACTTACTTTAAGCAACTCAGTGCCTAGTTAACATAATAAGAAAATTAGCTTATATGCCAATCAATATTAAATGCAAGAATTAAATATAAATAAGAAAGTCATCTAAGTTGAACCTTTTTCATATAATTGTTAATTTCTTTACTTCCACTTTGTCTACCTTTGATTAATTATATAACTTCTTAAATCTAAATTATATTTCACTTTTTGATATCACAATCTGAATCTTTGATAATGTTAATTGTATTTATATTATTTGTATAACTTTCATTTATATTATTTGTATAACTATGATTTGTATAACTTTTATTTATATTATTTGTATAACTTTTAAATTTAAGAAAGAATATTACAAGTCACTCTCGTTATAGTGAACTCTCGATATAGTGAAGATTGGCTATAGTGAAGAATTTTTTTAGAACAGAATTATTACAAGTCATTCTCGTTATAGTGAACTCTCGATATAGTGAAGATTGGCTATAGTGAAGAATTTTTTTAGAACAGAATTATTATTACTATAATAAAAGGCTCTCGATATAGTGAATCTCTCAATATAGTGAAGAAATTTTACAGCAAAGTACTTCACTATAACGAGAGTGACTTGTATTACTATAATAAAAGGCTCTCGATATAGTGAATCTCTCAATATAGTGAAGAAATTTTACAGCCAAAGGACTTCACTATAACGAGAGTGACTTGTATATTTACTAATTAAATGACATGAATAAAAAGTGACATTAAATATTTACAAATTGAATAATTCATTTTAAACACTTAGATTTATTAAAATGTTTTTTGTAATAATGTTCTTAATAATTATAATATTTATATCCTTTATAAACTTATATGAAAGCATATTTTTGAAACTCAACGCTTCATAAAGAACATTTTAATTCGGAATAGTTCTCAAAATTATAGTTGAAAACACAAAAAACATAAGATTTACATCACATAGTTCGATAATATTGTCACAGAAAGTCATATGCAAACTATTACATAAAATAAAACAAATTTCGGTCACTTTAAAACAGCAGTAAACATTCAAATCATAAATAGATTCGAAATTTATTAAAAAAAAATGAATAGTATCCTTTACGAATTTTAACAAGACGGGCTTTTAAAAAGGTTTGCTATATTTATCAACCGCATGGAATGTCGATGATATATGTCTTTACCTTAACCAACTCTAAATTTAAATGAAATCCTTATATAAAAAAAATTTTTAGTAATATACGCGTATCTCTGGCTTATATCAATAAGTTTTTGCTTTTAAAAAAGATACTGACATAAGCAATTTTCAATTTATTTAATTGTCGCCATAATTGGGAATATGCATATTATTAAGCCTCAAGTGAGGTTTGATAAAACTAGACGTATAATTTCATTTGTCTTTTTTTTCAGCAGGATGATAAAATTGCAATCCCAACAACGAATATCTTACGTCCCATAACTTAAACTCCTATAAATCAAACCCGCCAACATAATATCGCGTCTATCAAATTATTTCACAACTTAAATTATGCGATTACTCAACCAACAATAAATTATATTTTACCAAAATTACATTTTTTAAATTATCTTAATAAAAAAAAAGACTATTGAATTTATTTCGGTAAAAAATAAATAATTAATTATAAATCATCAAGAACTTCATATTGTTCTAATCTTTTTGATATTTCTAGTGTATCGATAGATTTACTAATATACATATGATTTGAATGCTTTGGTGATTCAATGATAAGTTTAATTTTGTCAGCTTCTAAAAATGGTTTCTTTATTTTATTTTCATCATCAGAGTGTTCTATTTCTTCAATCCAATAAATAATTAAAGCATTAACAGATCGGATAGTAGGACGTCTTTTTGGTTCAAAATCCATACAACGTTGAGCTAATTCAATATAACAATTTGGTGTACTAGATGTAAATTTTGGTCGTAATCCGTGACAAATTTCTATCGCAAGTTCTTCGTCAAAGTTATAACCATCGAAAGCTTTTCTACCAGTTGATATTTCTGTCATAATTATACCCAAAGCATAAATATCAACTGCCTGTGTATATGATTTTCCTTGTAAAATCTCTGGCGCTATATAAGGTAAAACTCCATACACTTCTTTTTTTGTATTAAAAAGTCCTAAATCGGTAATATATGCATTATTCAATTCGTCTTGCAAAATGTTTCCACTATGAAGATTTCGATGTTCTAATCCTACTGAATGAATTGCTTCAAGATCTGATGTTATGCAACTTAATAAATTTAATTTTTCTACCCATTTCAGTTGCGACACTTCGTGCAGATTATTACGTAAAGATCCCATTTCCGCATATTTAAAAATAAGAATGTAATTTTCTGAATTATCTCTTGATAGCCCGTAGCATTTTAAAAGTGATGGATTTTTATATTCGATTTCGCAAAACGTTTTTAACTTTTCAAAAAAATAACAAAATTATTAATAAAAAATTTTAAATATTAAACAAAACATAATAAATTTACCCCGTGGAAAAAATCCTGATCATGAAATTTTTTAATTGCAAATGAATATTGATCATAAGTATCTTTATATTCAATTAGATATTTAGCATGATAAACGGTTGTAAAACCTCCTTTTCCAATTTCTTTAATATTTTCAAGTTTATCATATGGAATCCATAATAATTGATATTTTTCATCATCCAATATTTCTTTCACGTTATCATCAATATCAGAATATGAAAATTTCATTAATTCTATTCATTATAAAATCGAAAAATGTAATTACAAATGTAATTATTTAATAATAAAAGAATTAAGAAAAAAAAAAAATAAACGAATACCTTGAAACCTATTTTTCTCCCTATTATTATAATGTATTAAATGTTAGCATTATTTATATAAATATATATAATTTTTTTAAAAAAAAACTTACATTCGAAACCAATATTCTGCTTCTTTTAAATCTTTCTTGGTTCCAATACCATTTCGATAACAATGCCCAACAATTTTCATTCCATTAACTAAACCAAGTTTAGCAGATTTTAAATATAATTCAAAGGCTTTTTTTAAATCCTTTTTATCTCCAATTCCATTCCGATAACATTCTCCAAGATTAAAAATCGCATTGACACACTCCATTTCGGCAGCTTTTTGATAATAAGAAAATGCCTTATTTTCATCTTTTGTAACCCCCGTTCCAGATTGATAACACTTTCCAACATTATTCATTCCACCAATATGTCCTATATCTGAAGATTTTTGATAATAAAAGAATGCTTCATGTTCATCTTTTTCAATTCCAATTCCATCTTTATAACAGTTTCCAAGTGCAAATATTCCACTAGCATATCCCATCTCTGCTGATTTTTGATAATAAATGAACGCCTTATGTTCGTCCTTTTCAACACCAATTCCATTTTGATAACAATATCCAACAATAAATATTCCACTAGCATCTCCCATTTTTGCTGATTTTTGATAATAAATGAATGCTTTATATTCATCCTTTTCAACTCCAAACCCTTCATTATAACAATGTCCAACATTAAATGTTCCACCAACGTGCCCCATTTCTGAAGATTTTTGATAATAAATAAATGCCATACGTTCATCCTTTTCGATTCCAATCCCATCTTCATAGCAGTTACCAAGCGCAAATGCTCCACTTGTATTTCCCATCTCTGCTGATTTTTGAAAATAAATGAATGCCTTATGTTCATCTTTTTCAACACCAATTCCATCTTTATAACAATTGCCAAGTGCAAATGTTCCGCTAGCATTTCCCATCTTTGCTGATTTTTGATAAAAAATGAACGCCATACGTCCATCCTTTTCAACACCAATTCCTTCATCATAACAAAATCCAACATTATGTGTTCCATCAGAGTTTCCCATCTCTGAAGATTTTTGATAATAAATGAACGCTTTATGTTCGTCTTTTTCAACTCCAATTCCATTAGAATAACAATATCCAACCATATTTTTTCCTTCAGAATTTCCCATCTCTGCAGATTTTTGATAATTAATGAATGTCTTAGAATCATCCTTTTCAACTCCGATTCCATTTTGATAACAATCACCAAGTGCAAATACTCCATTAGAATCTCCCATATCAGCAGACTTTTGATAATAAATGAATGCTTTATTTTCATCTTTTTCAATTCCAATTCCATCTTTATAACAATTACCAAGCGCAAATGCTCCACTAGCATTACCCATCTCTGAAGATTTTTGATAATAAATAAATGCCTTAAGTTCATCCTTTTCAACTCCAATTTCTTCATCATAACAACGTCCAACATTACATGTTCCATTAGTGTGACCCATATCTGCAGATTTTTGATAATAAATGAACGCTTTATGTTTATCTTTTTCAACTCCAATTCCATTTTCATAACAATATCCAACATTATTTGTTCCACTAGCATGTCCCATCTCTGCAGACATTTGATAATAAATGAATGCTTTTTGTTCATCTTTTTCAATTCCAATTCCATGATGATAACAACATCCTAAACTATATGTTCCATCAGTATTCCCCATCTCTGAAGATTTTTGATAATAAAAGAATGCTTTATATTCATCTTTCTCAATTCCAATTCCATGATGATAACAACATCCTACGCTATATGTTCCATCAATATTTCCCATTTCTGTAGATTTTTGATAATAAATGAATGCTTTTTGTTCATTCTTTTCAACTCCAATTCCTTTATAATAACAATATCCAACTTGAAATGTTCCATTAGCATCTCCATTTTCTGCTGATTTTTGATAATAATTGAATGCTTTAATTTCATCTTTTTCAACTCCTATTCCATATAGATATTTGTTTCCAAGATTATAAAAGTCCGATTTGGTTGATTTTTTATGATGAAATAATTTATTATAAATTTTCTTCATTCTGATTTTTTTTTTTGTTTAATTGAAACAATAAAATTCGATCTCGTGTTTAAATAAATAATTTAAAATTTCAAGTATTTTATTTTCCAAATTTGAATAACTTATTACGAGTAAAAATCATGTGAAAATTAAATTTTTGTTACAGATCGAATTTGTGTGATCGTCGGATTTTCATGTGAATCTGTTCATACAAGATCTGATAGTATGAGTGTAAATATGTAAATGCTCGGTCGTAGCCATATAATTATCGGTATCACAATATGTATATGATAAATTAATAAAAGATCGAGTTCTTGGCTTTGGTGAAAAGGTCTCAGGGTAAATGATCTCAATCAATATATAGCCTGGTAGAAGACATTCTCATTTTTATATTTCCTTTGAATCACTTACTTGTTTTCATACTCCACTTGCCATTTTGTCGGTACTTTATCATTATGATTGGAGACACCAGCTCTCTAAATTCCGAAACAGCTTTTAATAGCATAATTTTTTGATTCTAAATTTGAATCGGTGCTTATAATACTGTGTAAGGATTTTTTTTTTATTTTAGGAAAATCGTAAAGATTTTAATTTTAAATTTTTTCAATGCTTTGATATTTAAAAATTTTTTTTTTCTCAGTTTTTTAAGTTTAAGCTACTTTTTAAAGATCCGATTAATTTTTTGCTATATACCGATACCGGTATAGATACGTGAACTAGATTGTATCAGTTTTTCGCGTATATAGGTTAGACCGTATAATTTTTTTTTATATTTTGTGCAGAGATCTATATAACCAGTATGGTTTTGAGTTGAATAAAGGGCATGCGATTATTTGTGAATACTATATGTTTGAATTTTTTATACTATTATTTATCGTATGTGTCTTATGTAACAACCAGTGTTTAAAATAGGATTTGAAATTTACCGGTGCAAAGCAAAAAAATCCTGTTTTTATATATTAAAAACCGTTTTTTTTGCTCAAAATTTTATCAAAATACCGGTGGATCCGGATTTTTACTATGCTATTTTAAACACTGGTAACAACCCGTACTTTTTTCGAAATAATATCCGCATGGATATATATGAAAATCATGTGATTTTCACGTATACTCGTGCGAATGCTAAAATGCTCAATTGTTGGACGAGAATTAATATTATATCGGACGATTTTTAATGAAGAATTATGATAATGAATTGGCATTTTTATAAATTTCAATTGTTAAATGAAAATTTGATGATTTGGTGATTTTTAATTTTTTTATTGCTGAACGAAGAATTACTAAAGCTTTGCAAAAAGATGTGACCCCATGATTGTTGTGATGGTGATCTTCTATCGGCTGTGTAAAATTCTTAAAATCGACAGAATCTTTGATTCTCACGCGGCATCGTGATCTGTGAAGGTCACATCGGAGATCAGGTGAATTTTTGAAATTCTCAATTGTTAGGCGAAAAATTAATAGTAAGTTAAACGATTCTAAAATTCTCACTTATTTATCGAAAGAATATGACATTAAACGATTTTTTTAAATTTCTTAATTATTTAACGAAGAATTACAACGCTTCACAAAAAGATATGACCTCTAATAGTAGGTTATTTAACGAAGAATTACAACGTTTCACAAAAAGTTATGACCTCTAATAGTAGGTTGTTGACCGAAGAAATAGTGATATTAGACGATTTAAAATCCTCAATGGCAGAATGAAGAAATAATAAGACTGGCAATTTCAAGAAATCTTAATTGTTGGGGACAAACTAATATAAGTCGAGCGATTTTTAAAATTCTCAATTGTTGGACGAAGAAATAATGAGGTCGGTCGAATTTTAAAATTCAAAATTAGTTTTTTAATAAAAGGAGAAAAAATTTAAAGAGACTTTTTAGTATCGACAATTTGACAATAACATTACTTGTCGTTAGCTATTTTGTTTTTCGTTTCCTTATCGTTACTTGACATTGTCCCATTTGGTAAAAAGGTTGTGAATTCGTGCAGTTTTTGGAAATTAATTTAAAAAAAAAACAACCATCAACCATATTTCTAACTTCATATCAGTTATGAAACTTTAAACGCACTATAGTTTTCGAACTACTCCTTTGTTTATAATACAGTTGACCCTCTCAAAACTAATAAACTGTTATAATCGGTCAAAAATTGATCCACCAAATATTTGAACCAACTCAGGTTCAGATGAGTCCATTACGGGTTTATTTGCACCCAACTCTGCACAAATAATCTATCCGGGTTCATTTGAGTCCGAATTTGATTCAAATGAGTCCATTCTTGAACCCAACTCGGTTTCAAATGACCAACTTAGGTTTTTTGAACCCAATTCGGGTTCAAATGAACCAACACGGGTTCACCCGGGTTCAAATGAGTCATTCCGAGTTCAATCCGGATTCATATGAGCCAAACCTAGGATCATTCGGATCCAATTCAATTTAAAAAATCTGGTCCGTTTATAATGACCAATCAGGTGATGTTTACCAAATCCGATAACCACAAAACTTGTCTACTGTCATGCTCTACGTTTCTTTTAGTTAGTTATTATGTTATTTTATCGTTATGTATTTCTTATTTTGGCATAGTTTGTGCCATAGTCGGGTGATTAAAACTCCAATCAAGCTCCAATCGGGTGATTAAAGCTCCAATCGAGTGATTAAAACTCCAAACAAAGGATTAAAACCCCATACAAATTACAAATATACAGTATAAAGGTTTAGTTTCAGCTTATGAAGGATGAGGATAGTTAACGAGGCTAATAGTATTGTAATAATCCAATGTATTGATTTATATTAATAAAGAGAAATCTTATAACCCAAAATTATGTTAGTTTATCGATTTAAAACATTTTGACTTTAAATCACTGCTTGTTCACGATCGAAGTTAAATTGGTTCAATACCCTATCAAGCTCTCCCCCGATCATAACACCACTATTCATACCGATTTTGGGAGGGTCGAATGTATTGCCTAAAAGTTTTCGAAAAATTTATACATGTTTATTTAAAATAAAAATTTATCCAACGTTTTAGATATACCTTTCTTCCCGAAAATAATCTACATATTGCAACCGCTTCGAAATGTTCGCAACGAATGAAAGGTTTATTAAGCGTTGGAATTTAGGGCCGTCAACCATAAAGGGAAATTTCGTGAACAAAAAACCTACAGTTGCACAAAGATTAAATAGATTGTCAGTAAAGGGTGACGCACGTGTTGTTACGACAGACACATACGATAGTATAGTTATATGTGTAGGTAAGGCATTCACTAATTTCGCCCACCTTTGCCGATTTTTTGCCGATCTGACCAATGCGAACACGTTTTTACTAATTCTCGCCCACCTTTCTGATTGGCTAGGATTATTTGCATGTCATCTTCTTTTTAAAATGTGATATCTTGGTTAGGGTTAGTGACGGGTTAGAAGGCGACATTATGACAAAATTTTGCAAGGAATTTTTTTTGCTAGTGCGCAAAAAGTGATTTCTTAGGCGAGTTTTTATGATAAATGTGACTTCAAAAAAGAGCGATTGTTGTTTCGATTGTCACGTTACACCTGATCTTGTGTTCTGATTGGTCAGATCAGCAAAAGATCGGCAAAGGTGGGCGAAAATTAGTGAATGCGTGGCCTTCGGCCACATTATTTAAAGATGTAATCTGTGTGTAATTTAGGTTATGCAAATACAAATGAACCTTCATGGTAATCGAGAGTAGAACGCTGGGTCTGTGAATAGCTGCCGTAAGTTTGAGTCGCGCTCCGCTATAGATGGGCAAGGTAATAATGGAAGTAATAATTACTTGTTTTTTTTTTTACCTAATACTTACACTTATTATTGCCAATTATTGCTTAAGACGAATGATTATTACATATTACGATTTCAAATATCATCTGAAGAGTAATTTTTTAAACTCAAATTTTGTTGATCGGATTGATTTTTGCAAATATTATGTAAAAAATTATAAGAAACGATTAAAAATAATAGTTACTAAATTTTGCCCATATTTTTTCGGAATAATATTTAAGTGACCCACAACAAAAAGGTGGCTTCGGGCTAATTGTTCAAAATTTGAGATTTTATATAACTACATACGTATTATTTCAAGTTAACGTAAGTCAACAGATCGAAAAACAGGCCAAGCGGGGACAGACCTGCTGGTTTCCAAAAGCGGGCAACTAGTCGGAAACCGGTTCAGCGGTCATCAGGATAAAAGCGAGGTAAAACCAGGATCGCATGAGATAATCATGAATCATTTAATCAATTGCCCTGTATGGAATTATTAAATGTTCACTAATGATATATCGGGATAGGGCCCGTACACGATCAGATAATTCGCAATTGCGAAAGCAAATTCGCACCCGGACACAGTGGAATCATGCCATCTTGTCGTTCCTTTAAACTTCATGCACAGTCAACCTGTTTTATGCAGTGTGGGAGACCACCGTCTGATAATACGCTTTACGAATTATTGCTGATGACGGTTATATTCGTAATTGCTATTTCTGGGAGCATAAGAAAATTGGACTGGATCTGCTCGGGTTGTGTCGGATAGGCACGGGCATTTGTGGCTACAGGTAGGACCGTCCCAAATAAGGAAATGATGATCCCGATCACGCATATTAGTTTAGCCAATTAAAATTGTAAATTTTTATCATGTGAAAAGATCACGTGTTGATTAGCCAATCAATTCATAAATTTTTTTAAATGAAAAAAAAACGAAATTTAATTAAAATTTATAGCTAAAGCTCAAAAAAATGCCGTTAAATGTTACTGCTAAATAATAGCATGTATTTATTAATTTAAATCGGGATTATTGACCTTTTCATAGTGCTTATTTTTTATTTTATATGTTTAATTATACGTCTAATTCTACGTCTAATTCTACGTCTATTCCTATATCTACTCAGATTTCTAATATCTAATACTATACTATCTTACACAGCTATCATTCTAATAAGAAACCTCTGCGATTTTAATACATCTTATCTATAAGCTTCTTTATCATATTATAAAAGCACCTACAATAATAATATTAATAAACCGCATAGTTAATTAACTTAATTAATATACTTCCAATTTTAAAGGATATCTATGCAAAACGTAAAATAAAAAAAATATACAAACTAAGTTCTTCACCCTACATTAACGTTATTAAGGCTTTTTTACATTTTTTTTTTGTTCAATACGGAAGATTTTGTCAACGTAAGGATCGTAATTTACTTATAACTTCGGTAAGTAAAGTATAACTTGAAGGTCGAATGATTTAGAATGATTTAACTGATATTATTATAGTATGATATGAAAACTTTAAGATATTAAGTACACTTTGCCAGGTTCACAGATGAGATAATCTACCCGAGCTTCTGAAAAAAGTACTGTAAAACGTATAAAAAAATTTCCGAATCAATTGTGTAACGATCTACAACTCGGGGCACTCGGAACGGTCCTACCTCGAATTTGTGGCACGGTCAAGATCCGGATTTGTACAGGTTTGGTCCGAATTGGTACGGATTCCATGGACCGTGTGGGACCGTATGCCCGTGCCAATTGGACCGTTGTCATGCACCGGATAATAATATTTTTATTTTTTTATTTCTTTTGTTTTCTTTATATGGTTAGTCTTGTATCATGGTTTTATTATGGGAAATGATTTACGGGTGATTGAAGCTCCAATCTGGGGATCAAAGTTCCAGTCTGGCGCTCAAGGCTCCAAACGAGCGATTGAAGCTCCAGATGAGTGATTAAAGCTCCAATCGAGAGATTGAAGCTTCCATCAATTGATTAGGTTGAAAGTTGGAAATAGAAAGTATAAATAGGATGGGTTTTAGTATAAGGTGGACAATTTTATCGCTTGCGGTCAATTGCATTAGTACTGAAGCGTAATTCATTGTATGTAATACTTATAAACGTTAATAAAGAAATCTTTGAACCCCCTAAATTTTACAAGTTAACACCTACCTCTCGATTAAACTTTAAATTGTATAAAATTGTTGTATATCGCAAAGTCCCGTGATTGCATAACTCGTGTTATCGTGCAAACTCATATGATCATGAAAAAATTTCTTATTGTTATTTTTTGTATGTTATTACGTATGCACAACAATCCCAAATTAAAACTCAGTTAGCCAATTACAACTTTTAAATCACGATCATAATTGCACGATAACATTGATAGTGGATCATGCGATAATAAATATCACAAAATTTGTTCTGTCGGAACAAATGATTGGTCGAAACGTGCCGAAACGCGGCATGTGTCAGCCAATCATTTGCTCTGACAAAACCAATTTCATGATATTAATCGTTGCATGACCAATATCTTATAAATACGATTTATCTCGTTAATACCCAATCGACCCCATTTTTTGTAAACGATCAAAGCTAAACTGGATTAAGTCCCTGAAGCACTCCCACTCGACCGTAATACTGTAAATGGCTTGGGTTTTGCAGCATCGAATCGGCATGGTTAATTCACGTGCCACCGCAATAACGATGTGGATTTACTATTAAAGCATAAATTTACATAAGTAATCAATATAAGATGAACAAGCTAACTGCATATGAAGCAAAATTTTGTAAGGAATTTTTTTTAAGACACATAGGGAAGCTTCATCAGTGAAATCATGAGATATTGCCTTTTTTTAAAAAAATCCTTTACTGATCTTTCACTCTCCACGAAACGAGCCATCACGTGTGTAATATACACATACTTGTCATCTGAACGTGCCATTTCATATGATGTGATATTATGTGCCACCCTTTGCCGTAATGTCCATGCTATTTTTACCGTGCCATTCTGTAAAACTTCCTGTGCGTGCCACAAGATTCGTGCCATTTTGAGCATTCCTGACACCGTACCACAACCAGTACTACTTTTCTTATAGGGATAGCCAGTCTTAGCTTGTGCATCAATCACATCGATGTACGCAACTGCTGCATATTATCAATAATAAAGTTCATTGTCTGGCTCTAGTGGTCAGATGATTCCAATTAAATGCGTCACATGCGTGCAATAATTTTTGATAAAGCATACCAATTTTAGACTCTGAACAATACTTATAGAGATTATATTGGAATTTTGGTTAAAAAGATTCCTCTTTTTTTTTTACAAAAATTTCATATTGAAAAGATGTTATTGGTCAAAAGGTTATATTTAAAAGTAAAGTGGATAAAGCATTCAGCATTCAATGTTATACTAACAAAAGTTTATATTTAAAATTTGGGTAGCAAAATAAGTAAAATAAAACAAATAAAAAGAAAAATATGCTTGTCACCAGTGCTGGTTCCGGATAATTTCAATACAATATATAGCCAGACCTTACTATAGTAAAAAATTTTAAAATATGCATTTAAAGAGATCAAAATCTATAATTGTTATATTACTTAGGACTATGCAGAAGTGTACATTTAAAGAGGTTTTTTATATAATGCATTAAGAAGAGTGCATTTAGAGAGGTCTAACACTATGTGAGCTTATATTTGAGCATTATAGTAAATTTTTTTTTGGTTAGCACTTTTATATTGGTATATATAAGCTATATTTTAAATATCAGATATATATTATAAATATAGGGAAAATGTTTTCTGCGCACCCGCATGGCCAAGCACCCCTATATGCATGCATATAAATAAGATCATCAAGATAATCATTTGTTGATTTTTTTTCTTTTTTGATTTTGTTGATTTTTTTTCATTTTTATTTTGTTTATTTTGTTACTAATTTTTTTTTCTTTTTAGTTTTTAGCTGCAATCATTGATGTCGCCGTTGCTGTCATCGCAGTGTCATCGTTGGTATCATCGCAGGTGTTGTCACAGATGTCGTTGCAGGTGTTATCTCAATTGTCGTTGCTAGTTGGTGTCGCTTCAAACATGCTCTTTCAGCGAGTGAATGGTCATCTCAGCGCTCTTCGGAAGTAATACATTTCTTCGATATTATGAATAGTGTTGTACGTTTCTCCAGTGGTCTTGGGTGGTCTTGTACACTTCTTCAGTAGGTGGTTTTGACTGTTACTCCAGTAGGTGGTCTTGCCCGTTTTTCTACAGATGTCTTGGGTTTCTTTCATGTTGCTTCATGGAGTGATTTTGTTACATGTTTTTTTTTGTTTTTTTTTGTTTTTTTTTTGATATTCGAATATTTCTTTTAATAATTTATAATTTTTTTTTACTTTTTAGGTGTTCTTTTTTACATAGGGCCTTGTTTTGTTTCGTTGGGTTTGTAGAAAGTGTTCTTCCAGTGGATGATCTTATACATTTCTTCATTGGGTGGGTTGTCTTATGAGTTTTCTTTTTTTTTTATACAGTATATTAACCATTTTCTCATTCTTTTTTTTGCTGCTGTTGTTTGTCTTCGATTTCGATGGTGTGGTCATTTTTTTGGTACTTTGTATCGTCGTTTCTTGGTATTTTGCCGCTGCTTTGGGTACGCCATATATCATCATTTCTTGGTGTTGTGCGCTACTTCGAGTGCAGCTGTGTATATTTGTTTCTGGGTTTTGCTATTGCTTTGGGTATCGTCATTTCTTAGTTGCTTCGAGGTAGAGTTAGAGTTAGTGTTGTATAGCTGTGATTACTGATCGTCATTTCTTGTTAGATTTAGGGTTCAGGTATCGTTGTTTTTTGTTAGGTTTAGAGTTCGGGTATCGTCGTTTCTTGTTAGGTTAGGGTTCGGGCTAGGGTTCGGATGTTCGTCACTTTGTATGTTTTTTTTAGTTGTTGTCTATTTGTCGTTTGTTGTAATTTTTTTTTAATAAAAAAATCTTAAAATTCTTAAAATTTTTTTAAAATTTCAATTGATGCTAATTGGCCAATTATGAGTGATTGATCACGTGTTAACATAATCGGTTTTGATTGGTCAATCATGGGATGCACGACCGTGCTGGTGTATGGAATTCTTAAACCCATAAATATATATTGTATAAAATATTGTATTTTTTTCAATTTTTGTATTTTTTCAATTTTTGTATTTTTTCAATTTTTATATATTTTTCAATTTTTGTATTTTTTTCAAATTTTATATTTATTACCTGCCAGGGCACTATTATCTTATCCAGGTCATGACCCAGATTTTTCATTAGCACATTTCAAATATAAGATTTATAAAAATTACCCCATTAGCATTCTTTTAAATATACTTTTTTTGTCTATTAGCTAGCATTCTTTTAAATATACTTTTTTTGCCTATTAGCTGTTTTCAACTATAACCTTTTTATTTAATACTGTTGAACCTCTCAAAACTGATATGCATGGTGGACAGGTTTTGTATCAGTATTGAGAGGTTATCGAATCCGAAAACATTATAAACTATTAGATTTATATATCAGGTACCAACTTGGTAGATTAATTTTTTATCAGATTTGACAAATTATCGATTTTGGCAGGATCAGTTTTGGGAGGTTCAACAGTACCTACTTTTCAAATATAACCTTCTTTAAAAAATTATTAGCAATTTTTCAAATATGACCTTATATAAATTGTTCGGGATCCTGGTTTAACTATATATTAAATATTGTTTATACTATATGATACTTTAAATACTTAATAATAAGATTTGAATTAAATATTATTATTATGTACTAAATAAACAAATATTTAAATTCTAATAATAAATGAATAAAGGAATTAATTAGATATTGCCCCTGCAAAGTGTTTGTATATTGCACCAATGATTTACTAATTAAATTCAAAATCAGATGCAACTTACAGATTTTCTTTGTATACCAAAATAAAGAAATTTTTCTAAAATTTGTAATATTATCTATATCATACTCTAACAAAAAATATTTCTTGCAAAATTTGGTATATACCATTATTTACTCTAACTTTTAACACTAACCCTTACTTAACTTTGTATTAATTTAAATTTTTGTTATATAGAAATTTTTTTGTTATTTGTTACATGGATCTACAAACTATATTTATATATATGTGTGTGATAAATTAGCATATTGCAGGTGCATTGCATATATTTATTTATAAAAAAATATTAAAATTGGTTTAGTAGATAAAAAGATATTTATATTATATTTTTTGTAACTATATAGAATTTTTATAAGTATATAAAAAAAAGATTTTTTCGTTATATAAAAATATAGTAAATTATACTTTTGTAATTTATAAAATTCTATTATTCTTATATGAATTGTGAATTAAATTTCAAATAATATAGCTTTATCTGACAAACTCATATGATCATGAAAAAATTTCTTACTGTTATTTTTTCATGTATTATGATGTAAACATGTTTATATAAATTAAAACTCAGCGAGCAACTCCCTACCAATCATGATCATAAATTGCCAGATAACAGCAAATTGTCGAATACAGTAATTTGGCAAATAATTGGCTACACATGCCGCAGAGCGGCACGTGATCATTTGCCAAATTACTGTTATTCTACAATTTTTGCCCAATATTGTATACTTATTTATTGGTACTATAATTAAATATTTATTTGTTTAAAGTTAATAGGTAATAATTATTTTATAGAGAATAACTTTTAAAATATACAAAATAATTCGTGCACTGTTAGTATAAGTAATGCTGGTAGACAGTATTGTCACTTGAACGTTTTTTGGACATTTTGGACTTTTTTCAAATTAAAATTACTTAAAATTTTATTAAGATAATCTATTTTAATTTTTTCACCAATGAGTCCAGCACCTAAAAAAATATATAATTATATATTTTTTAAATTACTTTATTGATTAGTTAAACATGGGACATAGGCTTGGACAATTTTGGACAATCTTGGACATTGGACAAAAAACATAGTATTGACACGTCCAAGTGACAACACTACTAGTAGGTGCGTATTATTTATTTAATAAAAATGGATTATCCAATTGTTATTGAGTAACCTGAATATCTGATTATATTAGGTGATTTGGATACCCAATTATAGTTAGATAACCTGATATCACAGGTCAATCCAATATATCGGGTCCCTATTGGGTACTATATTGCTATAATTAAAATTCTATATATCGGTTAGGGGTCTTAGCTGGGTCGGGTCTGACCCAACCTGGGTTGGTTGGGTTAGATCAAACCTGGGTTGGGTCAGACACGGGTCAGAAAAAACCTGGGTTGGGTCAGACCCGGGTCAGAAAAAACCTGGCTCAGGTCAGACCCGGGTTAATGATAGATGACACATGACGAAACCATTTTATTGCAAAAATAAATAAATAAATAAATGATTTATTATAAAAAAGTATTCATTTGATAAAAAGAACTTCATACGTATGTACAATTTTTACAGGCATAATTCTTGTGATCTAGTGATCGGATCTGCATCATTTTAAAGTATGTATACAGCGATCACAGATCGGAATTACCAAGAACGTATGGTTTTACTGGCATCTAAATTGAAGGCAAAATCTTAAAGCTAATTGGTGTACATTTTTTCTCATGATCATTACCTGTTTTATGTTAAAGGCAGTAGTGAGTTAAAAGATTGGCATATGGGCTGGATAGATTGACAAACTATTTTTTTACTTTGCCGGGCAAAGAATAGGTTTTTCAATTGTAGACAATATGAAAAAATGCTAATCAGTCTTGACTTGATAAAAATAATTACCTCCTTTCCAAATAAAGCAACCCAGTTATTAACCTTTTTTGGGTTATTTTCCTTGTTTATATTCAATAATATCTGATATCATTTTACGTAATTTACTATTTATATAATCAAAAAAATAATAATAATAAATAAATTTGTTGGTTATTTACTCTTATTTGGTTCTTATTCTAATCGTGGTTTGATTTCAATTATTTAAACGAATTAACCAAGGGTGACCACAAAAAATGCAGGTTTTATAATAATACAATTATTAATGATTGTGCATTATCATAGATATCATTACATTATCTGCACTTTTTGGTAGTTTGCCCTGGTTAATTTAGTTATTAAACAATCAAGGCTATAATATATATACTTAGTCTATAAAAACAAATACGACAATATAATAAATTATACAATTGTTATTCAATTAGTCAAATGATTTCTAATGATCTATTGTTTGATAGTAATAATTAATAACTTAAATAATCAGTATGAAAATAAATTATGCATTTATTATTAAATTTTCATTCATTTAATTACCTATCTCAATATCAATAGAGTAGTAATTTATTTAATTAAACAAATCATTATTAATTTGGTCATATAGTATTATACGCTAATAAAAAGATTATTTTAATTAAGGGATTTTTTCCAAACAGCTCATAGAAAGCTTGCTTTCGATTGGTCGAAATATATATAATCTGATTTTGAATTTTCAATTCGATCAAATAATGACACGCATGTTAAATAAAACATATCATTAAAGCAGTATAAAGGTTTGGTTAATGAAAAGTGATGTAACCTGCTTTAGAGACTGCATTTATACATGACTAGATGGTGAGAAAATTAGGGATCCCCAAAAATAGCAACCCGTGTCATTATTTCATAATAAGAGGTAATAACTGCCCCGAAACCCCACCCAGCAATTTCATGTATAAAACAGTCATAAGAAGATTATATATTGCAAAAATTCGTTCTTTCTTAGTAAATAACTGGCTTACATGTGCCGCACAGCGGCACATGTAAGCCAATCATTTACTTTGATGAAGTGATAATCTGATGTCATTTTGTAATAGTTCATTATTATGATAAATGGTTTTAAATTTTAGCCAACTTTTATTGAAAACTGATTCATAATACCAGTACAATTACATGAAATGTGAGAGGGATGGTTCCGTTCAACTTTTTTGATGCACTATATTGATTTTTGAAAATTCTTTCATTTATTCACAATTACAATATACCAGTACGATCACATGAAATGTGTGAGGGATGGTTTAATTAGTGTTTTGCATGTGGCCTATGCTAATTTTCGCAGAATCCTTTTTTAGTAGAAGTAATGGTTTTCATTTATTTACTGAGGACATCAAAAAGGGAAAGTGAGAAGGTGATAACCCGGGTTTAACCCGGGTTGGGTTGGGTCAGACCCAGGTCAGGTTTGACATGAGGCGGGTCAGACCTGGGTCGGGTTTGGCATGGGCGGGTTAAACCCAGGTCAAGTGTGACATGAGGCAGGTCTGACCTGGGTCGGGTTTTGACCCAAGTAGTTTTGATCCGGGTCAGGCCCAAACCCGACCCAACCCAACCCATTAAGACCCCTAATATCAGTGATCTATCATATATATATCGTATAGTTTACATATATCAGATACCCAATGTGTATATGTATTAAAAATAATTTTTAAATCTATATGTATTATAATTCTAAATCATCATTTACAATGTATATATTCTATATATTCAAAAAATTTATCCTTTACGATATAAAATTCATTAATTTTTACTACTTAAAAATTTTAATTTGATATATATCAGGTACCTGATATATATGTGGGAATAAAAAGTAAATATTCCCAGTTATTTTCATAGTAAGGAATAACCGGAATTTACTTTATTCCCACCATATGCACATGCCCAAATAAAAAACATACAGTTTTTATTTTATTTATTATTTTTTTAACAGTTTTTTTTTATCTTTCTTATTGGTTTTTTTTATATTTTTTTTTATCGTTTGTTATTATTTTTTTATATTTATTTATTATTTTTTTTATTAATAAAAAATACTGATTTTTTAATTTTTTTTATTTTTATTTTAAAATTTTTTTTTAACTATTTTCATTTTTTTTAATTTTTTAATTTTTTTTAAATTTTTTACTTTTTTGTTTATTATTATTTTTTTTATCGATTTTTTTAAATTTTTTTAATTTTTTTTTAATTATTTTTTATTTCGATTTTTCTATTATTTTTTTTTAATTTTTTTAATTTTTTTTTATTTTAAGGGTAGGGTAAACATAGATCATTTTTCATATGATCTGCATGGTATTACAGATTTTATATAGAAAATAAAAATTAGCCACAAGCAAAATTTTTTAATGCTCTAACGAATTTTTATCAAAATTTCACAACATGCAGATAAGAACTTTCTATTTATAGTAATAATAATTTCGAAACTTGTTTTATTTGAGAAAATTCTACTTCGAATATTACCAAAGTTTTTCCAGGTGGTTCTATGTTTTTCCAGATGACACAAAGGGACCAAATATTTTAGTAATATTCAAAGTGAAATTTTTTCAAATAAAACAAGTTTCGAAATTATTATTACTATAAATAGAAAGTTCTTATCTGCACATTGTGAAATTTTGGTAAAAATTCGTTAAAGCATTAAAAAATTTTGCTTATAGCAAATTTTTATAATCTGTAATACCGTGCAGATCATATAAAAAATGATCTACATTTACCCTACCCTTAATTAAATTTTAATTTTGACGTTTTATTTTTTTATTTTGATTTTTCTATTTTTTTTATTTTTTTTAAGATTTTTTTATTTTAAATTTTAATTTTTAATGTTTTTTTAAAAAAATTCTTTTTTATTTTAATAATTTTTTTTATTTTAATTTTTTTTTATTTTAATAATTAATTTTTTTATTTAATTGTAATTTTTTATTTTTCAATTTAAGTATTTTTTAACCTTTTTTTACTTTAAACATTTACGTTTATTTATTTATTTTATATTAATTAATAATAATTATGTTTTTTAAGATATTTACGGTATTTACTTTAAATAATCAGTGGTAATGATCACTAGTTATACAAAGCAGGTATAAAGATAAGTTATTTGAATTTTTTTATTTATTTTATTTCTCTTTTTTTTTTATTATTTTTGTACTAATATTTATATTTATTCTTGTTCCCATCTTATTGGTATGCTTCTCTTGTCGTTGGTGCTATTTTTTCGTCACTGGTATCTTGCTTTCCTTTTTGTCATTAGTGCCATCCTTTTTGACCACTTCTTTCGCTACTGTTGGTGTTGTTCATTCAGTGCGTGCTTTTTTTAGTTGCTGGTGTTCTTTATCACTTTTAGTTCGAATACTAACTTTACATTTTTTTTAGGTTCTTCGTTCAGATTTCGTCGTTGGAGTCATTAGTCAGTGCTTCATAGTTGGTGTCGACCATTTCGGTATATTATTCGTCGCTGGTCCATTAGTTTGGTATTTTTTCTTGTTATATTTTTGTTGACACGCTCTAGTTTTAAATACTATTCTTTAGTTTTCTGTTTTTTAGGTTCTTTGCGTGATTTCGTGATTGCCTCATGCTGATTTCAACATTGTTTCGAGATTTCACTTTGGGTGCCTGTTAGTTTTTTTGGGCATTTCTTGTATAATTACTTGGTGACTTGTTGCCGATTTTGACATTGATTCAAGCCCGTTTCAGAGTCTCTTGTTGTAGATTTCGTTTTGGGTGCCCTGTCAGTTTTCTTGGGTGCTCTCTGTGCGAGTTCATGGTTGCCTCAGGTGTTTTGTCGCCGATTTTGATATTGTTTTGGTGCGTTTTGGGTGTCTTGTAGATTTTACCTTGGGTACTTTGTTAGTTTTCTTGGGTGTTTTTGTGTAGCTTTATAGTTGCTTTAGGTGTTTTGTCACCAAATTTTTTTTTTTTTAGCAATTATGGTTATTGGGTGTTTTTGCCTTTGTTAGTATTGTATTATCACTAGTGTTTCATTAGTTTTTTGCTATAGGATTGTATATTATATTCCAAATTGTAACCGATTTGTTAGAGAATTGTTTATAATAAATAAATAAATAAATATTTTTTTATTAAATTGCTTTATATTATTGTGGCAAAGTGATTGTAAAAAATATATGAATATTTGAATTTATTCTTTCCCGATGTACTTTATATCGGGCACATATCGGGTACATGATGTATTATAGAATTTATATATGTGATATATATATGGCATGTGTACGGAATGTATACTATATGCATACTATATGTGTCTGATATGTGTTTGATATCCAATATGAGTCAGGCACATATCGGGTATGTGTATAAATATATCTTACACATATCAGTCACATATCATATATATATAGTATACATATCGGGTACCTGATATTATACCGATGTGCATTGTTTTGACCTGTGTATCTAATTATAATTATAATGATCCAGATACCCAATTATTTGCTATTTATTGATCTGCATTTCACAGTATATAATTATTATAATTTATTATTAAAAATTGCAGCTAATTTTATTTAGAATAAATATATGCAATCCATAGTAAATAATTATTATAATTTTTTATTAAAAATTGCAGCTAATTTTATTTATGAATAAATATATGCAATGCACCCTGTGATATGCTAATTCATCGCACACATATATGTAAATATAGTTTGTAAATCTGTGTAATAAATGTTCTATATAACAAAATTTAAATTAATATAAGGTTAGGGTAAGGGTTAATATTAGAAGTTAGAATAGAAAATGGTATATACCAAGATTTTGCAAGAAATTTTTTTTGTTAGAGTGTGAAAGGTGATGTTACTAAGTGATTCATACATTTAATAGTTTATACACAAAAACATAAGTTTTATATTAGAAGGCAATTCACTAGTAATATAATGTTGGTAATTTGGCATTAATTTTATTTAATCAAGAGAGTTTATCAAGGGAGATTATTAAATATTATTATTATTAATTGAAGGTTGGAATCCTATAAGATGTCCTTTAACAATGAGAAAACACAGTGCTTTTATATCTTCTATTCTTTTAATGAATTCATGAGGCTTAGGGGTAAGAATTTATGAAACTAGTTCTAATGTAGGGGCTTTGTTAAGGATTTGCAATACATCAACTAATTCTTTCTTTTCCTTCTGGTTTTTTCAAGGCACTAGAATTGTGAGAAAGATTTTCTTTGAGGCTGCATCAGTTTTGCTAAAATCTTCTCTTGCCAATCACTAATTCCATAGTAATGGTCAAAAGTTCTAACACTAACATGATCTAGTGATTAATGATTCTGATTTTCAGAAATATCACTTTTGGCCCATGACAGCGATTAGTAGATGAAATTTTTTGATATTAAAATTTTAGAAAAATTTCTTTATTTTGACAAAGAAAATTTCTCATTACACCTGATCTTCAAATTTAATTGGTAGATTATTGGGGTGTGATATACAAGCACATCGCAGGATGCAATGCCTAATTAAGTCCTATATGCAGCAAAAAAAAGTCCCTGGAAATAGGTATCTTTACTTTAGAAGTAAAATATAAAATTTGGTTAGGTGGTTATCAATATATATCTTTATTCAAATTTATAGAAAAATTTCATGATTATTTCGATAGATATTTGAATATTTCCAATGAAGATATCTTGACAACTACCCAACCAAATTTGATAAATTTTTTATTTAAATTCTGCAGATCTGTAGAATCAAAATAAAAAATTCATTGAATTTGGTTAGGTAATTGCCAAGATACCTTTGTTCGAATTTTATAAAAATTTTTCACAATTATTATTTCAAACCTTTGATTGAAGATATATTAAAAGCCACCTAATAATACGATAATTTTTTTTTACTGTAAATGAATCCGTAGAATCAAAATAAAAAATTTATTAAATTTGGTTAGGTGGTCACTGAGATATTTTCACTCAAAATTTCAACAAATTGGTGCAACTTTATTTGATAGAGTTTTGATTTTTTTTCTGAATTTAAATGAAGACATCTCGACGACCATCTGACCAAATTTGATGAAACACTTTTTATTTGAATTTAATAAATCAGCAAAAAAATTTCATCGGATTTAGTCAGGCGGCTGTCGAGAGATATCTTCGAAGTTTTAAAAATTTCATTTTTAATGGGGTATAAATACTAGCCCCTTTCAAGAATATTTGATCAAATCTCATTGGTAAACCTTATTCACATGACTAATGAAGTTCATGCTTGTTGTGATTGACTTGTTTGATTTCCAGGGGACAGTTAACAGAGAGGGGTGACGTTAATTAATCTAATTATCAATTTTAAACGTCCTAAGTACTAAACAAGTAAGTAATTTGTGAGTAATCAACACAATTATTAAGTAAATTGCATTATCATTTTGCAAAGATTATTAGTGATCGTATCATCGTACTATGTTTATAATTGGGCACTCTATGATATCAATTGTTTCGGCAAAAATTTTTTATATTTCTGCTTTTCACTTGGCAACGCTCTTATGTTATAGCCTCGAATAAAATTCTAGAAATGCTTTAATAATTTCGGATTTTACATAGCAGTTTTTGCATTTTCTTGATTTTATTTCCCATAAAAATTTATCAATCGCGTGTAGCATTGATAACAAATTTTCTCTTTTAAATATATTCATAAACTTCAAGTTTAAATAAATCCTTATGCTAATAATAATATACTCTTATCTACTAGGACTCACTCGACAATTTTTATAAAAATGCTAAACTTCTTGAAAGATGACAGTCACAACCGATATTCCCGCTAAAAACAGAGTATGCAGTTTTTGATCATTAAGAAAATTGAAAATTTTTCTAGAGAAAATATTCACTCGATAAGTATTAAATCAAGCAAGTAATTTATTGAGCAATCAATACGATTATTAATTAAATTACGCTATCGTTTTGCAAAGGTTATTAGTGACCATATCACCGCATTATGTTATATTTAGCACTCTATAATATCGATGATTTGATTAAAATCCTGCACTTCGCTGTGTAAAAAAATTTTTGGTTTTCACGTGGTAACATTCATATGGGTGTCAGTAGAAACAAAGCAAATCATTTTTAGTAATTGTTTTTAAAAATTTATATTAAAATATCTTAACAACTATTAAACCAGTCATGATAAAAATTTTTTTATTTATTTCTATTATTTAAATAAAAAAAAAATTATCAATATATCAATATTTTAATCTAAATTTTAAAAAAATTTACTTAGAAAAAATTTACTTGGTTTCTACTGATATCCCATATGTTGTTGCCTCGAGTATAATTCTTACAAATGCTTTATAATTGCGAATTTTACTTAACAGTTTTTTCATTTTCTTGATTTTGTTTCCCATATGAATTTATCAATCGCATTAACATCGATAACAAGTTTTCTCTTTTATATATCTTCATAAACTTCAAATTTAAATAAATCCTTATACTAATAATAATATACTCTTATCAAATACGTTTAAGTAATGACAGTTCATATACGCTTGGCTTTTGAAAGATGTAGATAACTTTTAGTTTATTGAACACCTAACATGACAGGTGACATTGGGGTGCTACGTCACTAAGTAAATCAAATCTATATCAGGTCACCTTAAAATTTCATTATCAGAAGATTTAAATTAAAATTTGATGACCGCATTGATTCAAAATATATCATGTAAATTTAATATAAAAACATCCAAACTAGAGATGGGAAAAATGCGCATTTTATAATAAAATGCGCATGAATGCGCATTAATGCGCATGATATATAAAATGCGCATGATACCGCATGATAAAAAAAATTTTTTTAATTTTCATCTTTATTATTGATAATATATCTAAATAAAGATATTAATATTGGTTCTTAATCAGATTTTGCCTATATATATAAATTTTTACAAATTAGCTAATTGTAAACTTCATCGTTGCTTATCTTATATAATTTGACACCTGACCCGTGGCTCTGCCACGGGAGCTTAGTATAAACTTTAAAATCTTAGTTAAAATCTGCAAATTCGCATTATATAATATCCATAAATATGCTGAGTTAGTTTGCATTATATCGTCACAAAAAAATTCTATTACTGAACATACTATTCTATTAACTACAGTATATGGTTAAGATTGAGTTAGTTTGCATTAAAATTATGTTATTATAAAATTCTGTCACAGAATTCACACTCTATTTCAGTATGGTTGAGCCAGTTTTTATTAGAATTATTGTGATTTTTATCATGAGTTTTTATAAAAATTCTATTACAAAATTTGTTCGCTATACCAGTAATTGCAATATATAGTGGGTTAGTTGAATTAGTATATAAGCTAAGGTTGTTACAAAGCTCATTACTCCAATAACAGATAATATGCAGCTTAGTTTTATTGGTGAATGCAATTTTAAAATAAGTGTTGCAAAGAGAAAACCTTATATTGCTATATTAGTTTTAGCACATTGATCACCTTTTGAACATAACCGTAATTTTATTGGTTGCATAAAACTACGAGTCACTGAGAAAATTAGTTGATTATCAGGCGGCAAAAATTCTGACCAAAAATTCTAGAAATCAATCATCTAAATATTTGGTTGAATGTAACTTTTTTATTGATATTCACTAATATATTCACTATTTTTTTATTAATCATATGTTTTATCTATAGCGGAGCATTTGTCGTATTCTTGCACTTGTTCTTGCACTTGCACTTGTTCTTGAACTTAAGACCATTATACAAAACGTTTTCAAATTCGTGACCTTTTTTAGCCCAAAATAGTTTGTAAATATTATGCAATCAAACGAAAAAAGTAAATTGGGAAATTCACGTTCACGATTTTGTTTTGTTTAAGCGTGTTAATAAGGGCATTAAAAAATGATTGAATAATTACTCGAATGTTATAATAGTCATAGTCATCTTACGTATTTCTGTTAGTTTTCGGATACGACCAATCAACAATGTTAAAGCGAACAGATCCGGAATTGAAGTATATAGATAGATTAGAATTTTAATTACACTTATTTTATTTAATTTTTCTATATAAAATTTTGATGGGATAAAATGCGCATGATTCGGAAACATGCGCATTAATGCGCATTCATGCGCATGATTGAGGAATCATGCGCACGCATGAAACCCATCTCTAATCCAAACTTCTTTTAGATACACAATCGAATTTCTTTCTCTATCAAGATTTTCTAAAAAATAATCGTTTCTAGTGCAATACATTTACAAAGTTACGAAGCATTTTTTTCTAAATATTATGAAACATTGGCTCCGAATAGAATATTTAAATATTCTTTAGTTTTTTAATAATAAAATTTTAAATTTAAGCCGGATTTGGGTTTTTTTATTTAAATATAAAAAATGGCTTCGTAACTTTTCTCATAGAGACTTAATATTAATTTTCGCAAAATATTATTTTGAACTATGTTATAGTTAGAGCTGTGCATCTATTTTTGTCATTTTGTATATAAATTATATAGCATCGATTTTGATTATAAAATTTGATACGGTATCACTATCATGGCCAATTGTTTCACGAAAAATTCTATAATAAATTTTTATATGATACCATACATACTGTAGTATACATAGTTTTGATTTACTTAGTTGACGTAGCACCCCAAGGAGACATGCATATTATTCAAGTTATCAATTTATTCTAATAGGTCACAAGGGCGGTCTTAATAGAATCAGATCAAGCGAATTTCTTTTAATTGCGGAACATGATTATTATAATTTTATATTTTAAAAGGAGATAACGATAAAGTTGTATTTTGACGAAATTTAATTAAATAAAAATTATCCATCGTTACGTATTATGATTACGTCAGAATGCATTGAATCATTTAAAACCGTTTTTAAATTAAACAATCATGATTTTTAACATGTTGTTTCCAATCAAGATTCGTATTTATTGATTGTGTCCGATTTGATTACCACCGAGAAGATTATGAACGTGATAACTTGACAATTTGAACTAATTTCTGGCGTCCCTATGACTTAAAGCCATAAAATCAAATATAACAATACTACCTACCCAATCATTTCTTCTCCTAACAACTTAAATTACCAATTATTCAATCAATTATATTTACAACCTTTAAATCATCAAAATTTTGTTAATATTTAAAAACAAATGGAGACTTTGAATAAATATTATTTTAAAATCATTAATAATTTAGTAAAAAAATATTATTTTAAGATCATTAATAATTTAGTAAAAAAAAAAAAAAAACAAGTAATTTTAATATAAATCATCAGGAATTTCATATTGTTCTAATCTAATTGATATTTCTTGTGTGATATGTTGCCTGATATACACATGATTCGAATGTTTTGGTATTTCAATGAAAGGTTTAATTTTATTAGCTTCTAAAAATTGCTTTTTTATTCTATTTTCATCATCAGGATTTTCTATTTCTTCGATCCAATAAGTAATTAAAGCATTAACAGATCGGATAGTAGGTCGTTTTTTCGGATCTGAATTCATGCATCGTTTGGCTAATTCAATATAACAATCTGGTGTACCAGATCTAAATTTTGGTCGTAAACCGTGACAAATTTCTATCGCAAGTTCATTATCATAATTATACCCATCAAAAGCCTTTCTTCCCGTTGATATTTCTGTCATAATGATACCCAAAGCATAAATATCAACTGTATTTGTATGTGGTTTTTCTTGTAAAATTTCTGGTGCTATATAAGGTAAAACTCCATACACTTCTTTTTTTGAATTAGAAATTCCTAAATCTGTAATATAAGCGTTATCCAATTCGTCTTGCAAAATGTTTCCACTATGAAGATCTCGATGTTCGAATCCTTGTGAATGAATTGCTTCAAGATCTGATGTTATGCAACTTAATAAATTTAGTTTATCTTCCCATTTTAATTGCGATACTTCGTAAAGATTATCACGTAAAGATCCCTTTTTCGCATATTTAAAAATAAGCATGTAATTTCCTGAATTATCTCTCGACAGTCCGTAGCATTTTAAAAATGATGGGTTTTTATATCCGATTTCGCAAAATGCTTTTAACTTTTAAAAAATTATTAATAATAAATTTTAAAATATTATACAACATATAATAAATTTACCTCGTCAAAAAAATCTTGATCATGAATTTTTTTAATTGCGAACGAATAATGACGATGAGAACTCTTATAATGAATTAGGCATTTAGCATGATATACAGTTGCAAATCCACCCTTCCCAATCTCTTTAATATCTTCAAATTTATCATATGGAATCCATAACAATTGATACCTCTCATCATCCAATATATTTTTCACATTGTCATCAACATCAGAATACGAAAATTTTTTTATTTCTATTATTTAAATTAATAAAGATTTAGTAAAATAAGATTAAATTAAGAAAAAAAATAAATACCTTGAAATTTGTTTTTTTCTCTATTAATTATAATTATTATATAAATAAATAATTAGTACTCTAATTAAAATTGAGCTTTTTTTTTTTTTTTAGAAAAAAAAAACTTACGTTCGAAACCAAAACTCGGCCTCTTTTAAATTCTTTTTTGTTCCAATACCATTCCGATAGCAATATCCAACATTTCTTATCCCATCAACATAACCCAGTTTAGCAGATTCTAAAAACAATTCAAAAGCTTGTTTTAAATCCTTTTTAACTCCAATTCCATTCTGATAACATATTCCAAGATTACAAATTGCACTATCATTCATCATTTCGGCAGCTTTTTGATAATAATAAAATGCCTTATTTTCGTCTTTTTTAATTCCTTCTCCAAATTGATAACATTCTCCGATATTATTCATTCCACTAGCATTTCCCATAATTGCAGATTTTTGATAATAAGCAAATGCCTTCTGTTCATCCTTTTCAACACCGGTACCATTATAATAACAATATCCAACCATATTCATTCCACCAGAATGCCTCATCTCTGCAGATTTTTGATAATAAATAAATGCTTTTTGTTCATCCTTTTCGACTCCAATTCCAAGTTGATAACAAATTCCAGCATTAAATATTCCACGAGAATACCCCATTTTAGCAGATTTTTGATAATAAATGAATGTCATATGTTCATCTTTTTCAACACCAATTCCATTATCATAACAATATCCAACATTATTTATTCCCAAAGCATCACCTAATTCAGCGGATTTTAGATAATAAATGAATGCTTTATGTTCGTCCTTTTCAACGCCAATTCCTTTTTCATAACAATATCCAACACTATTTGTTCCATTAGCATGTCCCAACTCTGCTGACTTTTGATAATAAATGAATGCTTTATGTTCATTATATTCAATTCCAATTCCTTTAAGATAACAATATCCAGTATTAAATGCACCATTTGCGCTTCCCATCTCTGCAGATTTTTGAAAACAAATGAATGCTTTTTGTTCATCCTTTTCAACACCAATTCCTTTATAATAACAATATCCAACATTAAATGCACCATTTGCGTTTCCTAATTCTGCAGATTTTCGATAATAAATGAGTGCTTTTTGTTCATCCTTTTCAACACCAATTCCTTTATAATAACAATATCCAACTTGAAATGTTCCATTAGCATCACCCTTTTCTGCTAATTTTTGATAATAACTAAATGATTTACGGTCATCTTTTTCACTTTCTATTTCACATAGATAATTGTTACTAAGGTTAGAAGAGTCTGATTTTTGATGATTAAACAATTTATTATAAATATTCTTCATTCTGGTTTTTTTCTTTATTGAGAAAAATCAAAGATTCGAACCTTTATTCGAATAATTTAAAAAGTACGTACGTATTTTGTATGGCTCAACTAATTATGAAATAATGGTTGGTCACAGATTAATTTAAATTTGTGATCATCAGATTATCATTTGTTAGTATCGGTATGAATTAGTTAAAGATCTGTATGAATATTAAATATGTTATACCAGTACGATCACATGGAATGTGCAACATGAAATGTGGACGTTCAACTTTTTTGATGTCCACTATGCTGATTTTTACAAAATCGTTTTTTGGTAGGAGTAATGATTTTCATTTATTCATTTTTGGAAGGAGTTAAGATTTTTGCATCTAATCTTGCATGTAGATCACGCTTTATGCAAAGCTGACGTTTTGATAAATGGTATAGTATAGTTCAAGATGGTGGGAACATATATTCGTTAATTTATGTGCGGTTTAATAATCTATGTTTTGGATGATGCGCATGGTGTATTTTGTGGTTTCGCATAAATTTTTTGATTTTTTTGGCATTACCAGTACGATCACGTTTCATGTGTAACATAAATGTGGTAAGGATTTCGCTTATGATTTTCAATTTCTAATATGATAATTTCATTGTACTTGTCATTTAAAGTAAGGGCGTTTCAAATGTTGGTCATTAATTACGATATTCTTTCTATCTTAAAGCTTTAACAGGTAATTATTAGGATACTGTATTTTGAATTTGTGACTATTACTATGGCGACGTTCTCTTGACTAATGTAATGTGACATCATTGTTGATCGATATATTAATTTATCAAAAATGATGCTCAAATTTTTTAAATTCATATTTTTTAGAATTTTGCATTTTCGTTACGGCTTCATTGTTTATTAGGTTTTGCTACTGGTTTTTTTTTTTTTTTTTTTTTTTTTTTTTTTTTTTTTTTTTTTTTTTTTTTTTTTTTTTAGCTTGGGTTCGTCTAAGCAACTAGTTCACTTCAAAGACATCACATTTCACTGACACTCGTTTCACTAATAAGCCTATTTTACAGATGATCGCTTTACAGACGATTTCATTTCGTAAACAATATATTTTACTGACAGCTCATTTTTGCAAAGTAATTCTAATTATTATCGTTAAGATTAAGTGTAGAATCAAGTTATATGAGCTATTAGTTGTCTGCGAAATGAACTCGTCTGTAAATTAATCATCTGTAAAATAAGCTTGCCAGTGATACGAGTGTCAATAAAATGTGAAATCTTTAAAATGATTGTTAGCATGACAGATTCCTTAGTGACAATTATCAGAAGCTACGGTAATTTGGGGAGTTAGTCAAAATGCAAGATTGGAAGACTTTATGGAATTACATATTCGATTTGTTGCCTCAACCTTAGACGCGGGTATTTTCTGGTAAATACACGTAATTGTTGGAATCGAATTACTAAAAAATTATCCTTTTTTCTAGGGTAATATATTATTGCTTGTTTAATTTTTGGTAGGTAAATATGGGTTCCGCGACCATTCAGGCAATGCAAGGGCCTCCTATCTGATGATTAGTCGCTGTAGATGCAATGACAGTACAAGGGTAAATTGAAGTTTAATTCGGTTCACTTAAACGATTGTGTTTCAAAAGAATGCAAATCACCAGAGTGAGTATGAAATTTAATTTGTTCACTTTAACGTTTCAAGAAAATGCATGTATGATTAGGCCGCGCAAAGCTAATTTTTCGTTTTGCATAACCTAGTGTTTCAAAGTTCCGGTCGGCGGGTCGGACTTTTTTTTTTTAAAAAAAAAAGAGAAATTAACTTTGCGTGGCCTAAATTAATTCATGTTCGCATCTAAGGTCACGCAAAGTTAATTCATCAGTTTGCATAATATGGGATCAAAAAATTGGTTTTTTTTTATCGGACCTATTGGGTAATTCCGAAAAATTAAAGAATGGAATAATTGGCACTATAGGAATTTTTTTTTAAAAAAATTTTTTTTTGAAAAATTGGGTCAGCGGGTTATACAAAACGAAAAATTAACTTTGCTGGCCTTAATGTAATTATTTAAATTCTGTTCACTTTAATGTTAACGGGCTTTTCAACTATATTTGGTTTCAGAAAAGAAAACCAAATAGATTACGTCCAGTAAAAAATATGAATGGAAGCCGATGACAGGTTTTCCCTTACCTGGCGCACGTGATCGTACTGGTCCTGCGCGGCATCGCATGCTGCGCAGCTATCTTATTTATAGTAATAATTAAAGTGTCTGACGTACGTACGTTGTAACAGGGCAAATTGTGGCTTGAAATAAATCATGTGTCGGATGTATATTTAGCCGCTGTGGCTCAGGTAGGGTGCGGGACTGGCCGGGTCGGGCCGGGCCTGCTTAGACCCGAAACTCAGCCCGAAAATTATTTGTAAGCCCGAGCCCGGCCCGTGAAGAAAAAAAAGCCCGAGAAATAAAGCGGGCCGGGCCTTATTTAAAACTATGCCCGACCCGGCCCGGCCCGCAGATTTATATGCATTACTAAAATTTTTTACTTACAGCATTATCATAATTCCCGAATGATTGTTCGGTCGATCCGGTTAAGTTATAGATGTATTGAGATTTTTATTTAATATTTATTTATGGTATCAGGATCACTCGGTTTCGATCAACTTACCAATAATTACTTCACAGAAAACTTAATTCACAGAGAATTAATTTCAGGCAAGGTTATTTTGCAACCGGGTAATTCACGGACAAGTCCGTTTTATAAAAGGTATTTCACCAAAAGCAAATTTCGCAGGCAAATTAATTCTAGTCATTGTCGTTAGAGTCAGGTTTAAGTTTAAAGTTGGTGCAATTTATAAAAAAAAATTGTTGGTACAATATATTGAATTAATCGTCTGTAAAATAATTATATCTACGAATTAAGTTTTCAACATGCGTTTGTCGGTGAAATAATGCGGATATAGATTCATTTATTTATTCTGTTCGATTATTTTATTTTTATTTCAAAAGAATCGACAATATAATTTAGTCTACAAGGATAATGAGGTTTTAACCCCTTCGAAAATTAATTTATTTAACTTATTACAATATTAATTATATTATATAGTTAATAGACTCGTAGCAACCAATAACGGTTTTATTGGCAGACGAAAGATCCGAAGGATCGTTTTCACATGACAATTAAAAAAACATCTGACTTTGAATTTAATGTGCTAGCCAGGGGATCAGATTGCGAGCGCATTAAATTCAAGGCCAGATGCGCTGTTATTGGATGCGAAATATTCAGTAACGGATTTATTTTCTTTTTTTTTATAGCAAATAAATCACTTGAGCTTAATTGAGTCTATTTGGTGTATAAATAGTACTTATACGACCTACATTTATTATTAAAAAGAAAAACAAAATAATGTAAATAATATATTATATTGCAGAAAATTTTAATTTTAAGATGTACTTATATAACGTTCCTGGCTTTAGCGAAACTGCGTCGCGCAGCTAACACAATTCTTCAATTTTCAGAGAACCCGATTTTCGCTATGAAGTTAATAATTTGATTGGTTAATTTACTTATGATTTTGACAATAAGTTTACCGGGTATTATCGGGCCTAATCGGGCTTTCTTATAAAGCTTGAACCCGGCCCGATATTTAACGAGCCCGATTTGTGTTTGGCCCGAACAATAGCGGGCTCAAAAATTATAGGCCCGAACTGGACCAAAGCCCGGCCCGGCCCGCAAGTTTCCGGGCTTAGCCCGGCCCGTCCCGCACCCTAGGCTCAGGATAGAATCTAGCAAAATTAGTATAGTAAGCGAATTACCTGTTTCACCGGGTCGAAGGTTGGGAAAGTTGAATTAGTTTGATTAATTTGATTTATTTGATTTATCTGATTTATCGAATTTGTTTAATTAGTCGCATTTATCGAATTAGTTTAATTAGTTGAATTAGTTTAATTTATCGAACTTGATAACTTGTTAGAGCAAGTAAGAGTAGAAGAAATAAAGAGACGCATTCATGTAAAAAGTTTAAATACGATGTCTTTTGTCTCCACAATAAAGCAACTCACTTGGAGTTTGAATAACTAATAACTCAGTAAGAGTTGACAACTCAGTTGGGCTTGAGAGCTCGAAGCTTAGGGAAAAGCTCAGATAGAGTTCACTACTAGTTCACTTAGTTGAGTTATACCCTTCAAAATTAGAGTATAAATGTTAGCTTTAGTAATTCCCTTATAAACTAATAAACCCCGATAGGTGATATTAAAGTCTAATACCGTGAACTCATATTAGAGCCTCGTGAAATAGGGCCTGAATATGGAGTACAGTATCACATTAATCCAACCCCGTTGTACGGATTGAATTTTTGGACTATTGAGCATAAGTGTAACCTTGTACGTACGTACGTACGTATTTAGATTTTACACTAATTAACATATGTATATCTTCTTATTCCAGAGCTCTATTCGACCCTAGTTGCTCGGACCAATTCTATCCACGCCTCAATTGAAGCCTTACCATTATTAGGCTACGCAAAGTTAATTTTTCGTTTTGCATAACCCGCCGACCCATTTTTCCAAAAACAAAAAAAATTTTTTTTTTTTAGTTCCTATTGTGACGAATTATTTTATTTGTTTTTTTTTATGATGTAAATAATTTTTAAATCATGTATACAAATAAGGTCATACAATGAGGCTTGGTGGCTTAGATGTTGGGAAAACCGGGTCTACAGCGTAAACGCGGTAGATACAACGTTAACGCAGTAAATACCACGAAAAAGTTGCATTCGTCGCGTTAACGTGGTAAATGTCGCGAAAACGCGGTAATGATCCAAAATGTATATAAACCCTTCGGATTCAATAAAGCTCGATATAAGTTCCACGTCTCATTCTAAAATAACACATAATAATAAAGTGATAAACTTATCTTTTGAATTCGACTTGTAACCTTAATAAACCTTGCGAGACTCAATTCGACGGACTGAATTGACTTGTAACTTCGTGTTGGCTTATTTTAACTCGAATTCTGCGTAGGTAAAATTGTCACGTGATTCTGATCTGAATAGATTTTGTGTATCGTGGTTATCCCGATTTCACCTGATTATCCCATACTTCATTGTTATCACCAATCATTAGCATACCCTATCATTCCTTATCACCTTGACATCACAGTATCGTTTTGTAACATTAATCCTTTACTATTATAAACACTCTCCCATTACTATCGCATTGTTTCTCTTATCTCGTAATTGGTTGGAGCTTTAAATTGGCACTATTATCTATATTGTTTTACCGCTCTCCCAATTCAACCGTTACACTATTGTGCATTTTTGCCATTTAATTTTTTCTCCGGTGTCACCCGATGATGACCTATGACCTTAATTTGCCGGAATTACCCGTTAGGTCCGATAAAAAAAACAAAATTTTCTGATTCTATGTTATGCAAACCGAAGAAGTGGCCTTAGATGTGGACATGAATTAATTTAGGCCGCACTAAGTTGATTTTTCTTTAAAAAAAAAAAAAAAACTCCGACTCACAAAACTAGATAGAGTAGATTAGTTAGTATAGTTATGATCTTTAGACGTAGGGTACACTTTTCACCCTCACAACGTACAATCCTGTGCAATAAGTTGTTGCATAAAATCCGTGCAATAAATGCATGTTCGTACGTTGTTACAGTATAATGTCACGTCGAATTTCTTTTTTTATTATTCTATCCTCATTTCCATTTTTAGTCGTTTATTTTTAGTCATGTATATTTAGTAAGACTTGACATAGTTGACATAGCTCCCCGAATATAGTACTGTAGTTTCTTAGTATAGTCAATTCAATCATTACCAGTTGCACCCAGATTAGGAAATTTTGATAAGTTTGATTTATCTGATTTAATGATATATCTAATTTATCTGATGTATCGAATATGGGGTCTTTGCCTTGAAAATGGACTATGTAGATCTTATGGATAAAAATTAAAGTTTCTAGCCACCCAGTAATCCAATTCAAATAAACCTTTTTTTATTTTGTAAAACTCACTAAGCTCTACAAAATAAAACAAAGTTTAGTTGAATTGGATTACTGGGCAGCTAGAAATTTTAATTTTGATTCATAAGATCTACATAGTCCCATAAGGCCATTTTCAAGGCAAAGACCCCATATATCAAATATATACCGAATTAGTTTAATTCATTGAACTTGATAACTTGTTGGAACAAGTAAGAGTAGTAGAAGTAGCGAACCAGTTAATTAATTGACTCAGTAATGCAAAAAGTATAAATACGATGTCTTTGTCTATACCATAAAGTAACTCAGTCGAGTTCGGAAACTTCAAGCTTAGGAAAAAGCTCAGATAGAGTTTAACGTCGTTGAGTGATAACTTCCAAAATTTGAGTAGAAGTGTTAGCTCAAGTAATTATCACAAAAGATCCTTATAGGTAAATTAATATAAAAGTCCAAATCCCGTGACCTCATATTAGAACCTCGTGACATAATTTAGAGCTCTATTCGACCCTGACCAAGTCTATCCATGCCTCAATCGAAGCCTTACCGTTACCGTTATTAGGGTTGAGTTAAGAGTAGTTTAGTTGGTTATATTAGTGCGCAGTTGCGATCTTTAGACTTAGGGTATATTTTACCCTCAAAACGGGCGTAACCACGTAAATATTAGCAGTGTAATAAGAATATAAGGAAACCCTTGATGGACTCAACAAAAATGGAGCTCTTGAGTGAAAAGTTCCAGAATAATGCCCTTAATGTGTATGTAACCTAATGAAAGTTATGAATCTCTTGTCACTGTGCTCATTTGCCATTTATTTAGAGCTAACCGTTCTCTAGGTCTTCAAAAACATCTTTTAATATCTTCTGACTCATAAATTTTAATTGGAAACCGTTACTATTGAATTTTACTACAAAAGAACCTAAATTTATCGACTCTAAATTAATAATAATGAGTTAAAAAGGCAACATACATTCACTTATATAAAGGTTTGTTTAGAAATATTAATTTGCAAATAAATTTACTGCGGCATTATAAAGTAATTTTATTTCTTAAAAAAATTTAATTTTTCTTAATTTTAAAAAATTTTTTCAATGCATTTTCTTTAGCATTTTTTTTTGCTTAATTCTTTTTAAGTTCATATATATAAATATTGTAATTTTAATTTCTTTTTTCTTTCTTTATTTATTTGCAAAAAAGGTCGCTTTTGTCCATTGGACGTTTAGTCTTAAAAAAGAATCACTTCAATTTAATTAATAACATGAACAATATGTTTGAATATGTGATAATTATTATGAAAGAGATTACAAATTTTCGGAAGCAATTGTTATTAGAGGTGGAATCGATGAATAATGAAACATCTAAAAACCTTTGCAAGTTATTCAGAAATGGTTACAATCATTTATTGTCAAGAGTTATTTTATATAAAAAGTTTGCCAAAAATATATGTAAAATAATAAATAACACAATAAACTCTGATGCACTTCAAAAAAAATTTAACAGCCTTTAATAGCATTAAATAATGGATTTAAAGACATTAATACTTTATATTTTATTTTTTCTAGTAATGAGATAGAATTTATTTTTATTGCAGAGAAACCTAAAAATTGGAACGCAACCATTATACCAATAGCAAGTAAAAAAAATGCTGAAGATAGGAAAAAAATAAAATTAAATGAATGTCTAGTTTATTCCACAATCAGGTTAAACATTAAGAAAACAATGAAATATTTAAACCTCCAGGGCACTTCCAATAACTTCATACTCTTGTAATGTAGTGAAATCCAAAATTTACAATTAGCATCATACGACTAGTTTGACTTCATAATATATAGCTTTGAAAGACCATCACTTAACAATTTAGAAATTTAAAGACAGACTCAAGTTTCTGAAATCTTTTTTTTTTATATTTGGAAATTTACAAAAATAGATGATTATATACAAAGTTTGTTAACAGTTAAATATAGAAAAATGATAGTAATAATAAGCAAATAATAAGTAAATAAAAGTAAATCATGATAAGGAAATTATTACTTACAGTATCTGCGCCAGCTCCGAATGCTTCTAACAAATTATTTCTGATCTATGAAATCTAATTACTGTTTTTTTTTAAATAGGTATTTGCCATATTTCTGATTATTAGAACATAATTTCTCAAGAATGTTTAACTAACATGAAGAACATGAAACTTTCAATGAATGCTTTGAAGACTTTATTCTCTTCTTCAACCAGTTCGGGAATCGAATATGTACGTTCACCAGTGGATACTGTCGAAATAATATCACTCAAAATGCATGAAACTACGCAGAAAAATCTGTTTTTAGAGTCCAATTATCGTTAGTGTTATTGTTTGAAGAACTTTGCTTTCCAAGGAATTGCCAGTGTCGACTTAATTCTTCAAACAATATATTTGAGACTTTACAGTAGCATCCATAAAATTAGGTATTAATAATTCCTTAGTAAAGAATTTCTATTATACCTCCAACTTTTATAAACATCATTACTCTGACCCCTGTCCGTAAAATCCTATTTCATCTTGACCTTGTGAATCAGGGACCTCATTAAATATTTAGAAGATAGAATTTTATCAATATATTCCAGTTGTGATGGAATGATACGCCTCTGTCCATTAAACATTATTTCACAGATAACTTCATATTTTGACAACATTGAGTATAGAACTTTTTTAAATCGCAAAAGGCGATATTATGAAGGTTTGCAATGATTGGTAAAGGCAATAGACAGGGAATGGATGGGAGCGAGTCAATAAAAATTAAAACATAAGTAGCGAAAATTAGGACACAAAGGCTTTAATAATTTTTTGAATAATCATTTTGAATTATATGTACTTGTGCAGTAAGGAATTTAATTATTTGTCAAAAATCAAAACTAAACCTTTGTGTTTTTTTGGAGACACATGTATATCGTGTACCAACTTGATAGGGAAAAGTATAAATATGCTAAAGTCTAGATTTAGCCATAAAAAACTAATTCTAAATATCAATTTTATTAGGTCTTTTTATTTGCTTTTTTTCAGCAAACCGTTACATTTAGTATTGAGTTCACTAATACTAATACGTACATCTTTACATAAATGTAGAATCTGTAAAGATCGTTAACTCGATCAATTTCCATATGAATATGGGTTTGCAATAATGAACACGCATTATTTTTAATTTGCAAATAATCATGTGCAATGTGGCCCACGAACACCTCAATGATTGAAAATAATTTGTCAATTTTATGTTATATAAACCAAGAAATTTTCAGACTCAGAAGCTTTGATCAAACAATACAATTATTGTTTATATAAATTTACTCGTGAGAATGAACAATTCTAATAAACGGCTACGGCACAAGTTAAGCAATTTTTCTCTGCCATAGAATAGAATAATATATTTTTAGAGTTAAATTCATGGCTTTAATAAGTGCATACAGTACAATTAGCAAAAAGCCAAAAACCATACTACGTATTAATTGTATTAATTAAGAGGTTTTAATAATAAGGAATTCTCATTATGTTTTTGTGCTATATTGTCATTTCGTCATACAATTGAATCAGCATGTTAAAGTAGCTATATAAGTAAACTTACATTTGGTTTTGCTTAATTACCAAACATCAAATAACTGCATACGATCACAAGGATGTAGAAAATTGCGATCCATTCATAAATTACGTTTGTCATTGTTTGAACATATTTATTGAAATAAAATTTAAATTTGAAAAGCTTACCAGCTCATGTATTAAATAAGTAAATAAGACTTTAGCAAGTTTTCTGTAGAACAATTAATTTATTACTTTTAGAAAGACATGTTGAATCTAACTTATTTAGAATTTTTTTTTTAAAATAACATCATCTGACTGACAAGGTCTATTTTTGCATAAATAAATATAGAGTATAAGTTCCAATAATAAACAAATTTTAATCATTAAATCATTAAATCTACCTTGTTTACATAAGAATAAAAAAACAATTATTGCTTTAATTAGTGATAAGTGACACTATGTCAAGATTTAAAAGATCTTCGTGTACGAAAATTTCGAAAAATAAAATACTGTTGCCATATTTTTGATTATCATTTTTTAAAGGTAATTTATTAATGCATAATTGTCAAGGTCATGAGACTCGTACATTTGCAATGACATATAAAAGAAACGCCCTTCCTTTAAACATAACATATCATAATATATAAAAAAAAACAATCATCCTTTAACATAGCACATTATAATATATATATATATAAGTCCATCCTTTACAATAATATAATATAAAAGAAATAAAGCAACTCTATGAAATTGGTTAAATATTTACTGTAAAATTAAACATCCCGAAATCAAGAACTTATCGAATTCGGTCGAATAATGTCCGTTCCAGGTACAGTCATCTTCATACATCAACAAATAAAAAGGCTTCTTTTTCTTTTAACAATTTTTGAGTTAACAAAAAAAAAAAAAGAAAAGAAATGATTTATAAATCGTTAGAAATCTCATGCAAATCTAATTTGTTTGTTATCTCTTGCGTATTGATGGGTTTGCTGGTGTACATGTGATTTGGATGCTTTGGTGATTCAACATTAAGTTTAATTTTATCGGCTTCCAAGAATTGTTTTTTGATTTCATTATTATTATCCTTACTCATCTCGTAAAGCCAATAACCAATTACGTTACAAAGAACAGTTGCCGTGGGTCGTTTATTTTGATCCTGGTCCATGCATTCCTTAACCAATTCAACGTAACAATCAGGTACGTGTATTCCCTTATCAAATTCTGGTCTTTTTCCCTGGCAAATTTTTACTGAAAGATTAGTGTTGAAAGATTCACCATCAAATGCTCTTCTTCCAGTTGAAACCTCATACATAATGACTCCAAAGCTGTAGATATCTGCCGCTTGCGTGTATGCATGACCCATTAGGACTTCGGGTGCTACATATGGAATAATACCACTAATTTCTTTTTTTAGATTCATATTAGATGATGATGAAAGACCTAAATCTGTAATGTAAGCACTATGTAAATGATCTTGCAAGATATTTCCGGAATGTAAATCTCGATGAATCAATTCTTGAGAATGGATTGATTCAAGGTCTGAAGCGATACTATACAACACATTCAATTTATCTTTCCATTTCATTTGCGCTACCACCTCAAGATTTTGACGCAAGGAGCCTTCACTCGCATATTTCAAAACAATAATATAATTGTTAGTTTCATCGTCTCTTGATATTCCATAGCATTTTAAGAATGATGGATTTTCGTATCCGATCTCACAATATGTTTTCAACTATAATTAAATAAAAACAAAACATTAGTATTAATTATTTCATTAATAAATTCTTAATTGCATTAATATTACCTCTTCGACAAATTCTTGATTACATTCATTTGAACCATGAATCAATTTAAGTGCAATACTTGTCCGATAATTTCTATTTTTATCATCCCAAATCGCAACATATACAGTAGCGAAACCACCTTCTCCTATTTCTTCTATACCTTGAAATTCGTTATAAGGAATCCATGATAGCTGATACTTTTCATCGTCTAATATTTTTTTCAAACTACCTTCAATGTTCTCATTTGATAATTTGTTTATCTTATTTACACCTCTTTCTATTCGATACAAATGATTTGCCCGCTGTATATCTCTCGGTACACCGATTCCATTTAGATAACAGTCACCAACTTGTAATATTGCGTTAACTTCTCCCATATCTGCAGCTTTTTTAAAATATTCAAAGGCTTTTTTCTCATCTTTGTCAACTCCATCTCCATGCAAATAACAATCACCAGTTTCACCTGTTCCAATAGGGCTCCCCATTTCTGCAGATTTTTGATAATAAATAAATGCCATACGATCATCTAATTCAACTCCAATTCCATTTCGATAGTAATATCCAACGCAAAATGCACCATTAGTGTTCCCCATTTCTGCAGATTTTTGATAATAAATGAATGCCTTACGATAATCATTTTCAACTCCAGTTCCATCATTGTAACAGACACCGAGGAAATATATTCCGCGAGAATCATTCATCTCCGCTAATATTTGGTAATAATTGAATGCTTTGTGTTCATCCTTTTCAACCCATTTACCATAATGATAGCAATTTGCAAGAACGAGTTGAATCGTTGGATTGGTTTGATAATCTAAGCAAAAATTGATAATATTAACAGGATTTTGCTTGTTCTTTATTAGAAATTGTTCTAACGTCTCAAGAATTTGATGAGAAGGTTTGCCTTTCAAACTTTCTTCATTATAAAGATTGCACATTTCTTTAACAATTTCATTTCGAAAATCTTGTGAAAGATTCTGTAAATTGTTATCTTCTAAATACAATTGGGTAATATTGTTGGTTATTTGAGTAATATCTGATGAACTGTTGATTTTTTCCGGCTGTTTTTCAAATATATTATTGTAATTTGACATTGTGTCGCAAGAAAAGTGTGTTACTGCATGCGTAGCGTAACTCGACATGTTAATCATAGCCTTAATTATCCTTTTCAAAAAAAGAAGAAGAAACACTGTTTTTATCTATTTTAGTGTTAGAAATTATTATATTTTATACAACAGGGTCAATCCTGCATGTAGACTACTTGAGAACAACATTAACAATGGGTTTAATTGAGATGTTTGTTTCAGACAACCATTGGTTTTTTTCAATAATGGATAGAAATTGTCAACTCCCGACACTAGTAATGTCTAAATCTCGTTAAACTTTTCCTTATTATGTATTGATTTGTATCAAAATATAAAATATAAACCAAATGCTTTAATTATATTACTTTAATAATTTAATTAAGATACATATATCTACGAAGAAGTAATTTTGCTACTTTAATAATATTGAATTCTATTTCATCAAAGAACATTCTCACTACTTTGTTTCATTTTGCAAATATTTGTTATAAAAGCTTTCAGAATAATAAATTTCCGAGACTACATAAGTGTATTATAACAATATACCCGAATAGTCATTTTCATTAAGAAAATATATTAACCTCTTTTAAAATCTAATCTAGGCATATCATCCGACTTTGATGATCAGATACATGAAATTTTAAGTCTTGAAAATTACATTAAAAAAAATTATGTCTCATATCTATTACTCTCAAATATGTAATTGTAACATTATTTGGAGAAATGGACACAACAAATATTAAAACTACAAATTATAATGATGTCGCCACAAATGCTGATGGTAATATTCCTGCATATGTACTGTAATGATAACTCAGGGGCGATAACCAAAAAACTCTAAATGATAACAGACTGAAAATAATTGCAATTTAAAGTTGATGACAATTTATATAATGTTGACCATATTTTTGAGACACAAATATCACTTTATCTCAATGGTTTCGAAGAAGTTCGTAAAAAGCTATGTCTCGGTATAATGTCAAATCTCGATGGACTTAAAATTTTATTACAGTAATAATGAAAATAATTTGCGATTCCTTAATAAAGACATTAATAACGCAAAAAGAGTAATATTCACCAATAACAATATGCGAAAAGCGGCAAATACCATGATGCAGTTAGAGTTATCTAATTATGGTGATGTTTACAACTTTTTTTCCGAGAACTGTAAATACGTGACAATTTTATGCGCAAAGTCACAAAAATTGCCGACAATTCATAGATCAATGACTTTTTTTTTTTACATATAAGAGAAACATTAATATCGAAATTTCCTTCAGGGATATCTCACACTCAGAATACGGAACTTTACAAATAAAAAGCATTAATTGTCACTTACATCGAAATTTCCTTCAATGATATCTCACACTCAAAATACAAACTTTACAAATAAAACGTTACCTCTTGACGAACCACCTCTTAATAAGGCCACACCAATTTTATTCTATGTTTGACATAACCCATTTTTAAATTTTAGACATAGAATAACACTAATTTAACCAACCAAATTGCAGTATCGGCTTTTGACATTTTTTATATTTGTTCAGCCAATAGAATCGCTGTTTTTTTTTTTTGTTGATGTTGATTTTTTTCTCCCCTCCCTCCCCCCTTCTTTTGTAAATATTTATGTTATGATAAAAAAACAATTTGGAGTGGTCTAACTCTTCTATCATGCAATTGCTATATATCTTTATATGACATTTTCTATAACATTAAATCTGGTGTTTTAATTTTGGTTTAAATATTTATATTTGCCAATAATAATTATTAGCTTTCTGATTTCGAAATAAATTAGTGATCAATAAACCTATTTATTTTTATTTATAAGCTTATTTATATTGTAATGAATACTTTTACGAGGGATAAAGTTTATATTAAAATATACAGTCCCTACAAAAACGGTCGATCCGTATTTTATATTACATGTCCTTTCCGTAAATTTTGCATACTCGGCTTATCTATGTTGCAGATTCACGGAATTTTCACAAAAAGTATGGAGAAATAACAGAAATATTAGGAAAAATTTTTTACAGGGAGTATGTAATTTATAATTTTATACATTATACATTTAAATAAAAAATTATTAAAAAAAATTCTATAAAAAGGAGATTCTATTTCCTTCTATTTTTACTTGGTTATTATGAATAGCCACATATCATTATAATTAATTGGCTTACAGATCATGTGCAATGTGGCTGGAGAACACCTTTAATTTTGTTCTCGAAAAAAAAAAATCCGTGTTGCTGGGTTATTCTATCAATTTTATGTTATATAATCTAGAAGTTTCAAACTCAGTAACTTTGACTTCAAAAATACATTCATTGTCAATATTAATATATCCGAGAAATGAACAATCCTAATCGACAACTACGGTCTAAACTAAGATAATTCTTTATCCATAAAGTGATATATTTCTAGAGTCAAATTTATGGGTCTAATGAATGCATACTAATGCTATAAGTCGAAATACTCTATTTGGTCAAATATTTAGACAATTAAATGTTCGACATGGCATTATTTTTTGCTAAAATGTCAAAATTCAAATTTGACTAAATGTCTAAATGCTTGACGAAATAAAATTCATGACTAAATGTCTAAATATAGATATATAATAATTGGATACAACAATGAAAAACGATTCTTATTCTATAATTCTGAATCTATCTATACCAGGAACGGAGTGATATGTAATATCACGAAGTATATGGTTCAACTTTAAGTTGATTCAGTCTACTTCGATATAAAATTTCGTATATTTAAAATCCATTTAATATATACTGAATAATTTTAATATAATATAATTTAGGTTAATTTGTTTGTAGCCTTGGCTGCATGTAGCCGTATCAAAATTTTACTAGGGTAACCCTGTCGTGTTACTAAATAAAAATGCTCTTTACTATAATTCTATAACTCTGATGCTAACTCTAACCCTAACCTAAGTCTAATTTAATCAATTATTTTAATAGTACTGCTACATGTAGCCCCCTGCTACAAAACGTTTAATTCTATAATTTAAATAAATAATATTTTAACTCAAAAATTTTTTATGTAAACATAATTTAGACGTTTCGATACTATTTAGACATTTCGATACTATTTAAACATTTCGATACTATTTAGATATTTTGACAACATTTCGACACTGTTTAGACATTTCGACACTATTTAGACATCTCAATACTATTTAGAGTTTTGACATCAATTTAGAATTATTATTGCTCGTCTTGTGGTGTGCCCCTTCCTCGCAAACAACAGTTGTGACCAACCTTTCTACCTACAGTCACGTCCTTCTATGCGGAACAAGCCGCACGACGTCACGTGAGCAGATCTTTTCGAGCATAGCATTTCGACCTCTTTGTTTGTTTCCTCTTTTCTTTTTCGTGAAAAGTCCAGTGACTTTGTAGTAGTGTATCGCCCCTTTCCCTTAACCCCTCTCTTCTTCCTCTTCTTCTTCTTTTTTTTTTTTCTTTTTAGGCGTGGTGGGGGGAGAACAAAGAGATCGATGCAGATCATTAGGTTACCCAAATACCATTTCGTCAGTGATCTGCTGTCACATGGAAAATCCGGTGACTCGCAATAATGCCTTGTGACTTCGTAGCGGCATTAATTTAGAATTTTGACATACTAATGTTGAAAGTCGAAATATTTCGACAAGCCCAAAATAATTTTACTAACTGTACTAGTACATATATGGCACAATCTGGTGCATTACCGCTAATCATAATGCGAATTGATTAAGAAGTTTCCAATAGCTAGAATTATCATTATCAGTGTTTAAAATTCAAAAAAAATGACAACTTCGTGTAATAGAAGTAATTTTATATGAAAATTTGCATGCACAGAATCAATTTTTCTTAAATTTTAATCGCTGATCATTATTTTCAGTTCATTGCGCTTAAAATTGAATCAGCATATTAAGATAAAATTAATGTTTAAAAGTGGCCTAGCTAATATAATTAAACTTATTTCTTGTTTTGTTTCGTTACCAAACATTAGATAACCAAATACAACCACACGGATGTAGACCCATAAGTTGCATTTACCATTGTTTGATATTTCAGAGCAATTTATTGAAATAAAATTTGGAAAGTTTACCAACTCAAGTTTCTGCAGAACAATTTTGTGCTGAATGACACTTATTACTTTTAAAAAGACACGTTAAATCTAACTTATTTAGAACTTTTTGAATGAGATCAGCTGACTGGCACTAACAGCTTTGCTAAAATTTCTGCATAAACTAAATAAATATTAAGTATATTTTCTCAATGCACAAACTTAGTTCAACAAATAAACGAATTTATAAGCGTTAAATCTACCTTGTATACATAATAATAAACCCAATTATTTGTCGTGGAACGTAATGAAATCGGATTAAACTGAAATGTGGGTTTTTACTTAACCCACTTATACTTTTTTAATATGAACTCTATTCTAAAATTAACCTCTAACTTTAACCCCTACCCCTAAAAAAAGCGCCCAAAAATTTTTATTTTTCGATGGTTTGTCAATTTTTTCACTATAAATATTTAATTTTAATCTGATTTCATTTAATCTGTCACAATTATTGCTTTAATTAGAGCTAAGTGATACTGGGTCAAAACGAAACATTAAAATAATATTGCATATTTGTGAGACTCGTGCTTTACAATAATAAACTAGGAATTCCTTATTAATTTACATGACTGATTGATTAACCAATCACAGATTCACGTTATATTGTCGATAAAACACTTTCGTAAAAATAGAGACCTCTGCTTCGCTCCGGACAATAAAAAGAAGGCGTCCATCTTTACAATAACATAATATATAAAAGAAAAAAACAACATTATGAAATTGATTCAATTGTTATAAATCAAACATGCCGAGTCAAAAAACTTATTGAATTCTGTACAAGATCCAGCCCTAACACTACTCTTATTCATACACTAAGGGCAAATAAAAAGGTCTCTTTAAATAAATTATATTTTATTGTAACATACTTTTTTTTTTTTTTTTTAACGATTTTTAGGTAAAAAAAAGAATGAGAATGATTTATAAATCGGTAGGAACTTCAGTCAATCCTAATTTGCTCGTTATCTCTTGCGTATTGATGAGTCTGCTGGTGTACATGTGATTCGGATGTTTTGGTGATTCAATATTAAGTTCAATTTTATCGGCTTCCAAGAATTGTTTCTTGATTTCTCTGTCACCATCCTGACTCATCTCATCAAGCCAATAATAAATTATACTGCCAATGACAGTTGCTGTAGGTCGTTTATTTTGATCATGATTCATACATCTCTTGGCCAGTTCAACGTAACAATCAGGTATTCCCTTATCAAATTCTGGTCTTTTTCCCTGGCAAATTTTTACTGCGAGTTTAGTGTCGAAAGGTTCACCATCAAATGCTCTTCTTCCAGTTGAAACCTCATACATAATAACTCCAAAGCTGTAGATATCTGCCGCTTGCGTGAATGTTTGACCAATTAGAACTTCGGGTGCTACATATGACATAACACCACTAATTTCTTCTTTTTGTTTCATATTAGATGATGTTGAAAGTCCTAAATCTGTAATGTATGCACTACGCAGATTATCCTGTAAGATATTTCCGGTATGTAAATCGCGATGAATCAATTCTTGAGAATGGATTGATTCAAGATCTGAAGCGATACTATACAACACATTCAATTTATCTTTCCATTTCAGTTGTGCTACCGACTCAAGATTTTGACGCAATGAGCCTTTACTAGCATATTTCAAAATGATAATGTAATCTTTCGATATATCATCTCTTGATATTCCATAACATTTTAAGAATGATGGATTTTCGTATCCGATCTCGCAATATGTTTTCAACTATAATTAAATTAAAAACAAAACATTAGTATATTTCATTAATAAAATCTTAATTGCATTAATATTACCTCTTCGACAAATTCTTGATTACATTCATTTGAGCCATGAATCAATTTAAGTGCAATTGGAGTCCAAAAGCTTCTATATTTATCGAGCCAATACGCATAATATACAGTCGCGAATCCACCTTTTCCTATTTCTTGTATATTTTGAAATTCGTTATAAGGAATCCATGATAGCTGATACTTTTCATCGTCTAATATTTTTTTCAAACTACCTTCAATGTTCTCATATGATAATTTGTTTATCTTATTTACATCTCTTTCCATTCGATACCAATGATTTGCTCGTTGTATATCTCTCGGTACACCGATTCCATTTCGATAGCAGTCACCAACTTTTAAAATTGCACTAACATGGCCCATATCTACAGCTTTTTTAAAATATTCAAAGGCTTTTTTCTCATCTTGGTCAACTCCTTCTCCACGCAAATAGAAAAGACCAGTTTCATATGTTCCAATAGCGCTCCCCATTTCTGCAGATTTTTGATAATAAATAAATGCCATACGTTTATTCATTTCAACTCCAGTTCCTTCTCGATAACAACATCCAACACAAAATGTTCCATTAGCGTTCCCCATTTCTGCAGATTTTTGATAATAAATGAATGCCTTATGTTCATCCTTTTCAACTCCAATTCCTTCTTCGTAACAGACACCGAGGGAACCTACTCCGCGAGAATCATTCATCTCTGCTAATTTTTGGAAATAATTGAATGCTTTGTGTTCATCCTTTTCAACCCATTTACCAAGACGATAGCAATTTGCAAGAACGAGTTGAATCGTTGGAATGGTTTGATAATCTAGGCAAAAATCGATAATATTAACAGGATTTTGCTTGTTCTTTATTAGAAATTGTTCTAACGTCTCAAGAATTTGACGAGGATGTTTGCCTTTCAATCTTTCTTCATTATAAATATTGCATATTTCTTTAACAATTTCATTTCGAAAATCTTGTGAAAGATTCTGTAAATTATCTTCTAAATACAAATGGGTAATATTGTTGGTTATTTGAGTAATATCTGATGAACTGTTGATTTTTTCCGGCTGTTTTTCAAATATATCGTTGTAATTTGACATTGTGTCGCAAGAAAAGTGTGTTAAAACGGAAGTGTAGTGCACAATTTATATATATATATTTTTAGATGCAATTACTGGGATTGTGCCGGTAGCACAACACAATAAAGGAAACTTTAATTATGTAAATAAACTAGCACATGATCATGCGGCGGCTGCGCCGCCAAATATTAACCAACCATATAATTAGATTCGTAGGCATAATAGCATATGGCACAGTCAAGATTGTTTATAGTCGACTTAAATTTAATAAATTGACTAAGCTGATGTTTAAAAATCAGATTAGCGTTTATACCCAAATCGACTATTCTTAGTGTATAACATATGTATAATGGACTTGTTTTAAGCTAACCTTACATTTTTATGTTTTGGCCTTGCTTCGCTTAGTGGCTTTAAGCTAGAATTTTGGCCTCGCTTCGCTCGGCCGTCTTAAGCTAGCCTTACATTTTTATGTTTTGGTCTCGCTTTACTCGGCGGATTTAAACACTATATTTTAGTTTTTTGTCCATGCCTCTGATACTGGAATTTTTATTGTCATGTTTTTCATCAAGAGTCAAGGTAAGCTTGCATTAAAATTTTCATGATTTCTCCTGAGTTACGTAAGAAAATTCTGTAACCTTTACCTGCTATTCTTGTGACCACAATGTAGTTAAGTTAGTTTGCATTAGAATTACCTTGATTTCTATGAGGTTATGTTTGAATTAGTTTACATTGAAGTTATTAGTTCCTTCGTAAGAATTCTGTCGCAAAAGCCTACCCGCTATTTTGGTGACTGCAGTACGTGATTAAGGCTGAATTAATTTGCAATGAAATTATCGTATTAAAATTATTATGATTTCTGTCATGAGTTACCGTAAAAATCCTGTTAAAAAACATACTATTTCGGCTGCCACGGTATCAGTCAGAGATGGTTTGCATTGGTACTGTTTTTTATTTCTATGTGGTTGACTGAGTTAGTTGCATTAGAATTATATCGCAAGTTAAGAGTTAGCTTGTATTGGAATCATTGCGAATAACTATAAAAAATTCTGCTGTAAACCTATTCGATACATCATGCGTAGTTAGGATTGAGTTTGCATTAACCTGTATTATATAAATTACTGTAAGCTTGTGTTAATTTGCATTGGAATTATTATGGTTTCTATCGTGAGATACTGTAAAAATTTAGTTACAGATCTTACTATTTTGGCGATACACAGCATGCAACTCACTAACGCATGTTATTAACGTATATCTCAGTTAATCTAACATTCGCAAAGTAAACATAACAGATGAAATCATAATCCTTATAAAGTTAGCTGATTTGATTTAAATATCAAGTGTTTATGCATATATATGCAAGGTTTGGGCATCATTTTGAATATCAAGATAGGATATGATCCGTATTACTTCATTTTACCGACAAGTTCACAGCCTATTTCACTGAAGCTCGTTTCACTGACAATAATTCTAACCTGACCCTAACGATAATGACTGAAATTACTTTGTCTGTGAAATGAACTTCGGTGAAATAGACTCAGTGAAATGAACTTGTCGGTGAATAATCGTCGGTGAAATGTGGTAATTGTCAACTCATACAGGGGCGACCCCAAATTCCGTGTCGGAATGCTTCGGAGTGCGTCGGAATCATGGTCGGCTGGATCGGAATTGATCGATTTTGCCCCAAGATCATAAAAAATTTTACTAATAAATCATATCTATTCATTAAGTAAAAAATGCCCAGCTGATAATTTTGCTATAGAATCTGCTAACAACTTGCGCTAAACGCCAACCTAGATCCGACTCATCCAACCCGGAATTTTGGGGACCCCTTCTGTAACATATCGGCCGATTTGTTTCAACCCCAAAATCAACCAATCATGATTGAGGATTATCAAAGAAATTTCGTACTTAAAATTTATTACAGTACGAATTTTCATAAGAACTGCCTTTTTAACTAACCTTGTGTTTATAATTAAATACCAGAAAATTATGGTGCTTATATATTTAATTATAAACCAAATATGTGTTAAAAAGGTCAGTTTTTTAAAAAACTGCTTCCGAGTTTATCCTTGAAGTTGCCAACCCATCATAAACCCATCTTTCTCCTTCTAAAACACCCGAATATTTCAACAAACGGTAAAAGCACGTCTTTCTACAGCTTAGCATAGCTCTTTTATTGAGTTTTATTGGTTTTTTAACTTGTCCAGACGTCAAAGAAGCTCTTTTGTTAGTTGTAATAAGTGCATCGTTTTAGTTTTTCAACGTCACTTAGGAGTAAATTTTCGTGTAACAGTTTATCGAAAAAAGGCCCAAAAAATCAAATCAGCCGATATGAAATTCGGTAAATGTCGGTGAGTTGATCGGATCCTTGTGATGGATACGAAATAAACAGGTGCGAAACAGGAATTAATATGACGGCTAGTAAGAATTCGATAATTTATAGGATAAAAGTAAAACAGGCGTAAAACAGGAATCACTTGGTGGTAAGTAAAGATAATCATATGGAATCAAACTTGGAAATTCCTGGTAACATGTAACTTGATTAAAAATTAATGTAAATCATTTTCTTATTAGATCGCAAACATCATACAATTCACACGATTACACATAAATCCAATATACTTGTATAATCGATATGAGAATTCAAACTGGTTCCAAAATTATACCGGCTAGCCCAGTCTATAAACAGTAGAATTTTTAGCGATCTTAAGTAAATTAAATCCGACGTTATCATGTATGATGATAAACCAAACAACAAAATGAGGTTTAGAATGAACAAACTTAGCCAACGAAAGAATCCTTCGTTTAAGGCTTTTCGTTATTTCTTTGAAGATCAGAGATTATATTTTATAAAGTTTATAAATTTTTTTTTTTTTTTTTTTTTCTTCCCTTCTTACTTGTATAAGTATACGTATACTTGTATAAGTACACGTATACTTGTATAAGTACACGTATACTTGTATAAGTACACGTATACTTGTATAAGTACACGTATACTTGTATAAGTACATGTATACTTGTATAAGTACACGTATACTTGTATAAGTACACGTATACTTGTATAAGTATACGTCTAGTATACTAGTATAGAAAAACGCAAAAAGCAAATTTCCTTTTTTATATATTACGAGGAAATTATTTCGATGATCAAATGCACGAATATAGCACAAATTACCGTAAGCAGTAGAAGTGCCAACCGTGTATAGTAAAGACTACTTACACTACATGAGCATACACCGCAAAATAATTACACAGCATAACCATCTTAGGTAAAAAGGATCGGGCAAAATTGAATACCTTTAACAAAGTGTGTAAAAACACAAATTTAGGGTTAGGAGATTGACTTCAGAAGCTATGGCCATAAACATCGTCCCCGACATTTTTAATTGTGCACCAAGGTCGAATTAAACACTAGTTTTGGTGTATTTTCGCCTTTTTCTTCTTCCGTACGTGTTCAGGATTCATGTCCGGAACGATTAAAATTCGAATTTGCTGATTGGTAATTACCTTTTTAGGAGTTTGTAACTATTGAGATGCGATAAGAAATCTTTATTATCGTTAATTATTCAAAAAAAAAAAAAAAAAAAACTTTTTTATCTATTTTAATGTTAAAAATTATTGTATTTATTAGACAACTTGAGAACATCATAAACAATGGGTTCAATTGAGATGCTTGTTTCAGACAACCATTGGCTTTTTTCAATAATAGATAGAAATTGTCAACTCCTGACACTAGTAATGTCTAAATCTCGTTAAACTTCTCCTTATTATGTATTGATTTGTATCAAAAATATAAACCAAGTGCTTTAATTACATTACTTTAAGAACATTCTCACTACTTTGTTTAATTTTGCAAATATTTGTCATAAAAGCTTTCAGAATAATAAATTTCAGAGACTACATAAGTGTATTATAACAATATACCCAAATAGTCATTTTCATAAAGAAAATACATTAACCCTATTAAAATCTAAGCCTGTCGAATCTAGGCATATCATCCGACTTTATATGAAATTTTAAGTCTTAAAAATTACATTAATCTCATATCTATTACTCTCAAATATTTGTAACGTTATTTGGAGAAATGGACACAACAAATATTAAAACTACAAATTATAATGATGTCGCCACAAATGCTGATGGTAATACTCCTGCATATGTACTGTACATGATAACTCAGGGGCGATAACCAAAAAAACCTAAATGATAACAGACTGAAAATAATTGCAATTTAAAGTTGATGACAATTTATACCATATTTTTGTGATACAAACATCACATTATCTCAATGATTTGAAGATGTCCGTAAAAAGCTATGTCGCGGTATTATGTCAAATCTCGATGGATTTAAAATTTTATTAATAATAAAAAGAATTTGCGGTTCCTTAATAAAGACATTAATAACGCAAAAAGAGTAATATTCACCAATAAAATATGCGAAAAGCGGCAAATACCGTGATGCATTAGAGTTATCTAATTATGGTGATGTTTACAACTTTTTTTCCGAGAACTATAAATACGTGATCAATTTTATGAGCAAAGTCACAAAAATTGCCGACAATTCATAGATCTATACTTTTTTTTTTTACATATAAGAAACATTAATTGTCGCTTACATCGAAATTTCCTTCAGGGATATCTCACACTCAGAATACGGAACTTTACAATCTCACACTCAAAATACAAACTTTACAAATAAAACGTTACCTCTTGACGAACCACATCTTAATAAGGCCACACCAATTTTATTCTTTGTTTGACATAACCCATTTTAAATTTTAGACATAAAATAACACTAATTTAACCAACCACATTGCAGTATCGGCTTTTGACATTTTTTATATTTGTTCAGCCAATAGAATCGCTGTATTTTTTTTGTTGCTGTTGATTTTTTTTTCTCCCCTCCCTTCCCCCTTCTTTTGTAAAATATTTATGTTATGATAAAAAAAAAACAATTTGGAGTGGCCTGACTCTTCTATCATGCAATTGCTATATCTTTATATGACATTTTCTGTAACATTAAATCTGGTGTTTTTAATTTTGGTTTAAATATTTATATTTGCTAATAATAATTATTAACTTTCTGATTTCGAAATAAATTAGTGATCTATAAACCTATTTATTTTTATTTGTTAGCGTATTTATATAGTAATGAATACTTTTACGAGGGATATAGTTTATATTAAAATATACAGTACCTACAAAAACGGTCGATCCGTATTTTATATTACATGTTCTTTCCGTAAATTTTGCATATTCGGCTTATCTATGTTGCAGATTCACGGAATTTTCACAAAAAGTATGGAGAAATAATAGAAATATTAGGAAAAATTTTTTACAGTGAGTATGTAATTTATAATTTTATACATTATACATTTAAATAAAAAATTGTTAAAAAATTCTATTAAAAGGAGATTCTATTTCCTTCTATTTTTACTTGGTTATTATGAATAGCCACATATCATTATAATTAATTGGCTTACAGATCATGTGCAATGTGGCTGGAGAACACCTTTAATTGGTTGAAATCAGTTCGAAAATTTTTTGTTCTCGAAAGTGGTTGCTGGGTTGTTCTATCAATTTTATGTTATATAAGCTAGAATATTCAAACTCAGAAACTTTGACTGAAAAATACATTCATTGTCAATATTAATATATTCGAGAGAATGAACAATTCTAATCGACATCTACCTTACCCAAAAAGCGATATATTTCTAGAGTCAAATTTATGGGTTTAATGAATGCATACTAATGCCATTAATCGAAATACTCTATTTAGCCAGATATTTAGACAATTAAAAGTTTGATATGGCATTATTTTTTGCTAAAATTCAAAATTTGACTAAATGTCTAAATGCTTGACGAAATAAATTCCTGACTAAATGTCTAAATATAGAATATAATAATAATTAGATACAACAATGAAAAGCGATTCTTATCCTATCACAAATAATTCTGAATCTATACCAGGAACGGAGTGATATGTAATATCACGAAGTATACGGTTCAACTTTAAGTTGATTCAAAATTTTCTGTCTACTTCGATATAAAATTTCTTATATTTACAATCCATTTAATAGATACTGAATTATTTTAATAAAATATGATTTAGTATTAATTTATTTGTAGCCTTGACTACATGTTGCCGTATCTATAGTAACGCAAAATTTTACTAGGGCACCAAATGCTCCACCGCGATTTTACTATAATTCTATAATACTAATGCTAACCCTAACCCTATCCAAAGTCTAATTTGTCAAAAATCAAAACTAAACCTTTGTTTTTTTTTTGGGGACACATGTATATCGTGTACCAACTTGATAGGGAAAAGTATAATTATATGTAGATTTAGCCATAAAAACCAATTCTAAATATCACTTTTATTAGGTCTTTTTATTTGCTTTTTTTTCAGCAAACCGTTAATTTAGTAGTGAGTTCACTGAATACTAATACGTACATCTTTACATAAATGGAGACATCTGTAAAGATCGTTAACTTGATCAATTTCCATATGAATATGGGTTTGCAATAATGAAACACGCATTATTCTTAATTAGTATGCAAATCATCATGTGCAATGTGGCTGACGAACACCTCTAATTGATTGAAAATAATCCATGATTCGCTGGGTTACTCTGTCAATTTTATGTTATATAAAAATAAAGAAATTTTCAGACTCAGAAACTTTGATCACAAAAATACAATTACTGTTTATATTAACTTACTCGTGAGAATGTACAACCCTAATAGATGACTACGAAGCAATTTCTCTCTGCCCAGAGAATAGAATAATATATTTATAGAGTTAAATTTATGGTTTTAATAAGTGCATACAGTACAATTTGCAAATTATCACAAACCATACTACGTATTAATTAAAAGGCTTTAATAATAAGGAACTCTCATAATGTTTTGTGTTATATTGTCATTTCATCATACAATTGAATCAGCATTATTATAGTAAAATAAGTGATCTAGCTAAATAAGTAAACTTACATTTGGTTTTGTTTCATTACCAAACATCAAATAACTGCATACGATCACAAGGATGTAGAAAATTGCGATCCACTCATAAATTACGTTTACCATTGTTTGAACATATTTATTGAAATAAAATTTGAAAAGCTTACCAGCTCAAGCATTAAATAGTAAATTAGACTTTAGCAAGTATTCTGTAGAACAATTTTGTGCTGAATAATTTATTACTTTTAGAAATACACGTTGAGCACAGTGTTTAAAATAGCATAGTAAAAATCCGGATCCACCGGTATTTTGATGAAATTTTGAGCAAAAAAACCCGGTTTTTTACTATATAAAAACAGGTTGTTTTTTGCTTTGCACCGGTAAATTTCAAATCCTATTTTAAACACTGGTTGAGCCTAACTTATTTAGAATTTTCTTAAAATAAGATCATCTGACTGACAAGATCAGTTTTTGCCAAATTTCTACATAAACTAAATAAATATAGAGTATAAGTTCCAATAATAAACAAATTTATAATCATTAAATCTACCTTGTTTACATAAGAGTAAAAAAAAACAATTATTACTTTAATTAGTGATAAGTGACACTATATCAAGATTTAAAAGATCTTTGTGTTCCGAAATTTCGAAAAATAAAATATTGTTGCCATATTTTTGATTATCATTTTTTAAAGGTAATTTATTAATGCATAATTGTCAAGGTCATGAGACTCGTACATTACAATAACATATAAAAGAAACGCCCTTCTTTTATAAATAACATATCATAATATATATATATATATAAAAACAATCATCCTTTAACATAACTTATCATAATATATATATATAATTCCATCCTTTACTATAATATAATATAAAAGAAATAAAGTAACTCTATGAAATTGGTTAAATATTTACTGTTAAACATGCCGAAATTAAGAACTTATCGAATTCGGTCGAATAATGTCCGTTCCAAGCTCAGCTCATATTCATACATCAACAAATAAAAGGCTTCTTTAAATAAATTATATTTTATTTCTTTTAACAATTTTTGGGTTAAAAAAAAAAAAAAAAGAAATGATTTATAAATCGGTAGAAATTTCATGCAAATCTAATTTGCTTGTTATCTCTTGCGTATTGATGGGTTTGCTGGTGTATATGTGATTTGGATGCTTTGGCGATTCAACATTAAGTTTAATTTTATCGGCTTCCAAGAATTGTTTTTTGATTTCATTATTATTATCCTTACTCATCTCGTAAAGCCAATAACCAATTACGTTACAAAGAACAGTTGCCGTTGGTCGTTTATTTTGATCCTGGTCCATGCATTCCTTAGCTAATTCAACGTAACAATTAGGCACGTGTATACCCTTATCAAATTCTGGTCTTTTTCCCTGGCAAATTTTTACTGAAAGATTAGTGTTGAAAGATTCACCGTCAAATGCTCTTCTTCCAGTTGAAACCTCATACATAATGACTCCAAAGCTGTAGATATCTGCCGCTTGCGTGTATGCATGACCCATTAGGACTTCGGGTGCTACATATGGAATAATACCACTAATTTCTTTTTTTGGATTCATATTAGATGATGTTGAAAGACCTAAATCTGTAATGTAAGCACTATGTAAATGATCTTGCAAGATATTTCCGGAATGTAAATCTCGATGAATCAATTCTTGAGAATGGATTGATTCAAGGTCTGAAGCGATACTATACAACACATTCAATTTATCTTTCCATTTCATTTGTGCTACCGACTCAAGATTTTGACGCAACGAGCCTTTACTTGCATATTTCAAAACGATTATGTAATCGTTAGTTTTATCATCTCTTGATATTCCATAACATTTTAAGAATGATGGATTTTCGTATCCAATCTCGCAATATGCTTTCAACTATAATTAAAAAAAAAACCAACATTAGTATTATTTCATTAATAGATTCTTTGATTGCATTAATATTACCTCTTCGACAAATTCTTGATTACATTCATTTGAACCATGAATCAATTTAAGTGCAATTGATGTCCAAAAATTTCTATTATTATCACACCAAAGCGCATAATATATAGTCGCGAATCCACCTTTTCCTATTTCTAGTATATTTTGAAATTCTTTATAAGGAATCCATGATAGCTGATACTTTTCATCGTTTAATATTGTATTCAAATTACAATCAATGTTCTCGTATGATGGTTTGTTTATCTTATTTACGCCTCTTTCTATTCGATACCAATGATTTGCCCGTTGTATGTCTCGCGGTACACCGACTCCATTTCGATAACAGTCACCAACTCGTAAAATTGCAGCAACATCTCCCATATCAGCAGCTTTTTTAAAATATTCAAAGGCTTTTTTCTCATCTTTGTCGACTCCATCTCCACGCAAATAGAAAAGACCAGTTGCACTTGTTCCAATAGAGCTCCCCATTTCTGCAGATTTTTGATAATAAATAAATGCCATACGTTTATTCATTTCAACTCCAGTTCCTTCTCGATAACAACATCCAACACAAAATGTTCCATTAGCGTTCCCCATTTCTGCAGATTTTTGATAATAAATGAATGCCTTATGTTCATCCTTTTCAACTCCAATTCCTTCATCGTAACAGACACCGAGGAATTGTACTCCGCGAGAATCATTCATCTCTGCTAATTTTTGGAAATAATTGAATGCTTTGTGTTCATCCTTTTCAACCCATTTACCAAGACGATAGCAATTTGCAAGAACGAGTTGAATCGTTGGATTGGTTTGATAATCTAAGCAAAAATCGATAAGATTAACAGGATTTTGCTCCTTCTTTATTAGAAATTGTTCTAACGTCTCAAGAACTTGAAGAGGATTTTTGCCTTTCAATCTTTCTTCATTATAAATATTGCACATTTCTTTAACAATTTCATTTCGAAAATCTTGTGAAAGATTCTGTAAATTGTTATCTTCTAAATACAAATGGGTAATATTGTTGGTTATTTGAGTAATATCTGATGAACTGTTGATTTTTTCCGGCTGTTTTTCAAATATATTATTGTAATTTGACATTGTATCGCATGAAAAGTGTGTTGGAACAGAAGTTGTAATGTACAATTATATATTTTTAGATGCAATTACTGGGATTGTGCGGTAGTACAGCCCAAAAAAGGAAACTTAATTGTGTAAATAAACAAAGTGTGTAAAAAACACAAATTTAGGGTTAGGAGATTAACTTCAGAAGCTATGACCATAAATTGGGGTCGTCTAAAGCCAGGTGCGTTCACGTGATAGAAAGCCAATCAAATCGTAAAATTTGATCTTTACGGTGTTACGCTTAATTCGTAACCTTAGTGTAAACGGGTTAAGACTTTTTAGGAAGTGTTAAGTCTGAATCTATAGGTTTCCTAATATGGTTGTCGGTACTATGTATTAATTACTATATATAACTAGCAATTGCAAGTATGGCGGGCGACGAAGTCGCCCGCTTGAGAAAGTATTTAACATATTGTTGTTGCTAAAGAAAATTTTGTTGTCAGGCTTACAGTCACATTTTATGTTCAGTTTGTTCCCAAAGTATCATCTAAAGAAAATCTATTATTGTTTAGTTATGAAAAAAATCAAAAACCAAAAAAAAACCAAAATACGAAGTGAAGCCGAATTGCTAAACTCAAAAAAAGAAACAGTTCCTTTCTCCCCCGAATTAGACCAAAACATACACAATTTAATCCAATCATTAACCAAATGGAAAGAAGAAACTGCTTAATTGACTTTCCCAAGCCCGGACTTTCTTTTCCTCGTCAGTTAGGTAGTTATGGAAAAAATTTTGATAAAAAGAGTGGTAGGCAAAATCAGGATTTTCATTTTCGTCTTTCTTAACTTGCTGGAATTTTAATTATATTTTGCCAAGTTTGTTACAAAAATAATTGAAATTTCAATAATAGATTTTCTATAGATGATACTTAGAGATCAAACTGGGCATGAAATATAATTAGAAGCTTGATAACAGGTTTATCCTTGGTAGGGCTCATATTACGTGACAGAAATATTATTAATAGGAGAGTTTGAAGAATAGTTAACTTAGGGTATTTTTGCGGCATTCACCTAAATAAGTTAGGTGCATGCACTTACTTTAGTGAGTAATACAAACTCTTTAAGAAGAAATGGCCAATAAAAGAGTGCAAACTTTGAATAGCTTTGAATATTCTGGATTAGCTTGACATAGAGATGGGTTTCATGTGTGCGCATGATTCCTCAATCATGCGCATGAATGCGCATTAATGCACATGATTCCGAATCATGCGCATTTTATCCCATCAAAATTTTATATAGAAAAATTAAATATAAAATAAGTATAATTAACATTCTAATCTATCTATATACTTCAATTCTGAGTCTGTTCGCTTTAATATTTTTGATTGGTCGTATCCGAAAAATGTGACTTAAATGTAGGAAAACTAACAGAAATACATAAGATGATTATGACTTTTATCATGGTCGAGTAATTATTATAACATTCAAGTAATTATTATATCATTTTTTTAATGCCCTTATTAACGCCCTTAAACGACACAATATCGTGAACGTTGTTTGATTGCCTAATATTTACAAACTATTTTTGGGCTAAAAAGTTCACGAATTTGAAAAACATTTTGTACAATGGTCTCAAGTTCAAGAATAAGTACAACTGCAAGAACAAGTGCAAGAACACGACAAATGCTCTACTATAGATAAAACATATGATTAATAAAAAAATAGTGAATATATTAATAAAAAAAATAGTGAATATATTAATTAAAAAATAGTGAATATATTAATAAAAAATAGTGAATATATTGATAAAAAAAATAGTGAATATATTAATAATAAAAAAATAGTGAATATATTAATAAAAAAAATAGTGAATATATTAATAAAAAAATAGTAAATATATTAGCGAATATCAAACAAAGTTACATCAACCAAATATTTAGATGATTGATTTCTAGAATTTTTGACAAAATTCTTGCCACCCAGATTATCTGATAATCAACTAATTTTCTCAGTGACTTGTAGTTTTATGTCGATCTACCAACCAATAAAATCATGGTTATGTTCAAAAGGTGATCAATGTGCTAAAACTAATATAGCAATATAAGGTTTTCTCTTTGCAACATTTATTTTAAAAATTGGCATTCACCAATAAAATTAAGCTGCATACTACCGGTATTTGTTATTGGAGTAATGAGCTTTGTAACAAACTTTTTATAGTTAGCTTATACTAATTCAAACTAACCCACTATATATTGAATTACTGGTATAGCGAACAAATTTTGTAATAGAATTTTTATAAAAACTCATGATAAAAATCACAATAATTCTAATAAAAACTGGCTCAACCATACTGAAATAGAGTGAATTCTGTGGCAGAATTTTATAATAACATAATTTTAATGCAAACTAACTCAATCTTAACCATATCTGTAGTTAATAGAATAGTACGTTCAGTAACTGAATTTTTTTGTGCAATTCAATGCAAACAAAACTCAACATATTTATGAATATTATATAATGCGAATTTACAGATTTTAATTAATTTTCTAAAGTTTTATACAAAGCTCCCATGGCAGAGCCACAGGTCAGGTGTCAAATTATATAAGATAAGCAACAATTAGTTAATTTGTAAAAATTTATATATATAGGCAAAATCTGATTTTAGTTTCAATATGTAGTATCTTTATTTAGATATATTATCAATAATAAAGATTAAAAATAAAAAAATTTTTATCATATGGTATAATGCGCATTTTATCTATAATGTGCATTAATGTGCATTCATGCACATGCGCATTTTTCCCATCTCTACACTCAATCTGTTAATCATCCACCAATCAATACTATACATGAATTCACAGATATGCATATCCGCAAAATCAAGTAATAGTGTTGAATGCCAGGTTAGATAACAGGTTAAGTAGCATTCAAATCATGCCTTTTTTTTCTTCAACAACAACCAACCAACTAAAAAAAGTATCACCTTAAAATTTATCTTTACTAGTGATTTATTAATTATCAGCGATTTTATACCAGGAACGTAGTGATAAATATCACAGAGTAATGGTTTTATTGCAATCAAAATGTCGTTACTCTGCAAAATTTTGGATCTGATTGGTCCACGTGATATTATATATCACTTGGTGCTTAATTTTCACCTGTCTATCATCACAGGAACCATCATGATGCTTAATTTTCACGTGTATATCATCGCATAAACCATCTTAAATGCTACTGAATGGTAATTCGAGCGCCTAATTTCTTAGCGTGTTAAGGCTTTATGTATATGAATACGTGGTTAGGGTTTTATTATTGCAAAGTCGATTATGATCTTTTTTGCTATTTCCATCATTTTGTTAGAAGGCCACACAAAGTTAATCAACATTTCCATTTTTCATAAATATTTGGTCAGAATTTTTGCCGTCCAGATTATTTGATAATACCAGAAATGTAGTCATGCAAATTGATAGGGTGTATGGTTACCTGCCATCTAGAATTTCGTTCGCAAAATTTTACATTTGGTTGGGCATTAAAAAGATATTGTTTCACATGTCAATGTGCTGTGCTAGTGTAATATACTTCTAGTGTATAAGCATACCGGTGTTTTATAATCAACATTTCTATTTTTAGTTAGTATTGTTATTTTACCGTTATTTATTTTATTTTGGCATAGTCGGGTGATTAAATCTCCAAAAGGGTGATCAAAGCCCCAAATGGGTCAAACTGGTAATCAAATCTCCAGATGGCTGATTAATTACTTATTTGGAGATTTGATCTCCCGTTTGGATAGTCTATACAAATTAAAATTTGGTTTTGATTATGGAGAAGAACAAGTTGGGTTGTAGATAGTATTTCTATATAATCCAATGTATTTGGTTCATATTAATAATGAAGACCCTTATACTGTTATACCTGTAATTATAAGTTATTTATCATTTTAAACCATTTAACCTTAATCACAATTTGTTCACGATCAAACTAAACCGGCCAATTTCATCATGCTCTCCCAACCGATCATAATACCAGATTTGGTATTTGTGTTATTCTAAGAACACAATAATATGTATCATATGGTTGAATGAAATCAGGTAAAATATTCTCTATTGCTATTTGACTACCTTAAGATTCAAATTGTATTTATTATAATTTATTTTGATTTTATTGAGTTTTTACTTAATATTCTATTCAAATCAACTCAACAAAAATTACTTCACAGACAACTTAGTCGCAGAGAATTTAAGATTATTTTACAATCGATTTATTCACAAACAAGTTTGTTTTATTTCAATGACATCAGATTTCACAAACAAATTAATTCTAGTCATTGACGTTATAAATTTTCATTTCAATGAAAAAAGTAAAATTAGAGAATTATGAGTATTACACAATATATGTAATCACAAAATTAATATAAATAGAAAGAGCAAAAGTTAGCTTTTGACTGTAACGAATAAAGAGGAGAGAAGCATATTAAAGATATTTTACGGCTGAAAGTTGATTGTAACCAGTTGAGCAAGATAACATTTACATTACGTTCCTGGTTTTAGCGCAACTGTATCATGCAGATAACCTAATTTATTAAATTAATTAATTAAAAAAATTTCATTGGCTAATAATACAAATATGGGTAACTTAGATAGAAGTAATTAATGAGCTTTCACTACAGTCTTTTGTAAAGATGGGCATCTCGCACCTAGCTGTAACGTTTGCTTAATCATCACATATTATAAATTATGCAAACATTGATATCCAATATGATTTTCATAACATCGATCATGTAACAATTAAGCACACATCACTGACAAGTGCAAGATGCCATCTCAAGTCTTTTGCTACAAGCTTTGACGATCACTGATTATCAATTAATCAAATCGGCAAAAAATCCAGAGTAAAAAAGTGCAAAAAGTCAAATAAATAAAAAAAGAAAGTACAAATCAAGGGCAAATCATTCAAAAAATGACAAGAAATTTCCTATTCACATCAACTTGACATTGTGCACACACGAAACATACCGATTGTAACTTCTAGGTTCCTGAATCATATCAGTATCTGAATTGTATTAGATCTGAACTGTTCTGATCCGTTCTGATCAGTATCTAAGTAACTATAAAAATAAAAAACAAAATTTCCTTTTACAGAATTAGAAGGAAATTAAGCCCATCGATCTCATGTAGAAACTATTATATAGCATAAACATAAACAGAAATAACTTTACACATTATAAGCACAATAGACAAAAATAATTACACTGTACAAAACAAATAAAGAAAAAAAAATTTGTAGATCTTTAATCATTTATCCGATTATATTATAATTACTTTAACCTCGACAGGTTAATGTTTGGGTGTGACGATGATTTTGTTGAAAGACAATGTCATTAAGAAAGATAATATGATATTTCTTCAGTAATACCTACACATGTATATAAATGCTAGTTCTCCCAATGGTAGAGTAGAAGATGTATGCCCTTTGAACTCTTCTTCTAATATAGAGATTTCTCACAAATTGTTCCCCACTAGTAAATTGCTTGTCTTAATGCGCATTTACCATGAATATATAATAATTGTCAGAATCTTGAGTTTCATCTCGATAACCAATATCGCTTATAAAGTGTGACTATGATTTCGAATCCAATATTTATTTTCAGTTACTATCCCGATAGCTTTAATTGGCGGGTCTGATATCTCCCAACTGGATAGTAACATATGGTGCTGATTGTGTGGACAAGCAGTGTACTTCAGATTTCATATCTACAAATCATCAAGTTAAACATAACATAAAAAATGACAACCAAGGATGGAATATCGAATTTCAAAAAATTTTTTTTTCTCTTCTTTAATTTTTGTTGAATAGGTCATTTGCTGATTCGAGGGACTGTAAATCACGAAAATAGCCTGGCACTGGCTAGAATAAGTACTGTTCAGAAGAAGAAGCAGCAATGAAATTTTTTTGGTTTTTTTTTTGTTTAGGTAAACCTGCCTGTAAGTCGTACACATCTGTGCAAAAATCAGATTTTCTTTCTTTTTGAAATTTTGTATTTTTTTTCTTTTGTTCTTGTAAATTTATAATTTTGTGTTAATCGAAGCTGGGAACGTACCCTTCAAATACTAGGGCTAGGAGAATTCTATTGCATACTCTCCCCAGTATCAAAATTTTTGGTTTGTAGTTTTGTGGGAGCTCAACTTTTAAGTAGAGAAGTATGTTATGCTTAATTCGTAACCTTAGTATAAACGGATCAAGACTTTTTAGGAAGTGTTAAATCTGAATCTATAGGTTTCCTAATATGCTTGTCGAACTATGTATTACAGCTGTTTTCAAAAAGGTATGAACGATCAGGAATCACTATATCATGGGAAATTCATAATATTTCCTAAATTTCCTACTTTTTTTTACTCTCGCTTCTAACTGAGAAAGATTATCACCAATTTTCCAATAGAAATAGTTTTTATAGTTCAATAAAATAATACTATTCTTTGGTTTAGGCCACAGATAAGTACTAGGTTTATTTTTGTTTATCTAGCTATATTTCTGAGTTCTTTTTCTTAGCATTAGATTTAAACAATAAAATTTTTTCCAACTGTAAAAAGTTTTCATTAAATTTAATAAAGATAAGAGCAAGGACTCACTATTAAAATTAAAAAAAAAAATAAAATAATACTATTCTAAGTTAAAAGTAAGTTTTAATAGATGAATTAAAAAATTTTCAATAAATTCCTAAAAACGGTAGTCATCTTGAGTCTTGCAACATTTATACATGTTATATGATTTTGTTTTATGCAGTAAATCAACTATTGATCAATTAAAAATTATAGTACTTTAATGTATCTCTTAAAGTAAAACTTTTAATATTTAGAGTTGCTGAATAATTTTTTTGATTTTATTTAATCTTGATAGCCAATTAATGCATCGTGAACAAAGTGAAAAATTAAAAGAGTTACTTAATAATTATAATGCAATATATTTTTTTCGAGCAAAAGAAACTTGAACTTCTGTCTAATTGGGCATAAAAATTCGTGTATACACATATTTGACAGCTTCAGTTCAATTGCCTCTATGAGTGGTTTTGTAATATCATATTTGAATTTTTGTGTTTGCAAATAAACTACACAGTATAAACACTTTTGACAACTAAAGCAAGTTCCTCTTTTGTATATAAGCTTTGTATCTAGTGCATCTGCCATTAATATTAGGGATTGGAACCATTTAACTATTTAAAAATTGCTCTATAGTTCTAGGCAGAATTAATTTGGTCGTGGGCCGGAATTATTTTAATGCCGGCCAAATTAAACAGTTAAATGATTAAATGATTAAATGATTAAGAAAAATTTTAGGTGGTTCCAATTCCTAATCAATATTAATATGATTATAAAAACAAAATAATATACATTGCAATAATTTGTTTATATAGCAATAATAATAATGATTAGAATAGAGTATCATGCACTTATCAGTACGAGGTGCTTAATTGTTACATAATTAATAATATAAACATTACAACAGATGTTAATAATTATCTAACCTAAAATATGTGCTAATTAAGCATCTTGCACTGATATGTCTGTGATAAAAAATTAATTATTAAATTTTGATTTTCTGATTCCCATATGGGTATATGTTATAAAAATCACCTGTTCACACCTTTTTGAAAATAGCTAAAATTACTATATATAGTCATTTATCTGATTATATTATAATTACCTTAAACTAGATGGGTTAATGCTCTAGTGACATTGATTTTGTTGGAGGGCAATGTCATTGAAAAAGATCATACGATATTTCTTCAGTGATACCTATAAATGCTAGTTCCTCCTGATGTTAGAGTAGAAGATGTATGCCCTTTAAACAGGACCCCGAAAGATACATAAATAGGTCAGGTTAATTATAGGGTTACTAAAAAGGAAAGATCTGTAGAAAAAACTTTAAAAATAAGCAAAAAATTACTATAAATAGAAAGATCTGCATGAAAAACCTCAAAAATAAGCAAACTCATACCTGACCTATCTATGTATATTTCGGGGTCCTCTTTGAACCCTTCTTCTAATAAAGAGATTTCTCACAAATTGTTCCCAACTATTAAATTGCTTGTCTTAATGCGCATTTACTATGAATATATGATAATCGTTAGAATCTTGAGTTTCATCTTGATAACCAATATTGCTTATAAAGTGTGACCATGATTTCGAATCCAACATTTATTTCGGTTACTATCCCGATAGCTTTAACTAGCAGGTCTGATATCTTCCAATCAGATAGCAACAAGAGATCAGCCCGACGAGACAAAAACAAAGAAAAAAGTAAAAACCGCTGAAAATAGTATTTAAACCTGTCTAGAAGAATTAATTAAAGATGTTAGGAAGACAATTTTACTCATAAGCCAAGCCTTAAAAAAAAAGAAAAAAGACAGAAAAAAAAAGAAAACAACCCTAATTCCTAACTTTCCCTTACATAATTTTAATTAAATAATCAAAAACATATAAGCACACCTGGCTTTAGCTATCCCCCATAAATTTCATTCCTGACATTTTTAATTAGTGCCCAAGGTCGAATTAAATACTAGTTTTCACCTTTTTATTCTTCCATACATGTTCAGGATTCATGTCAGGCTGATCCGGAATGATTAAAATTCAAATTTGCTGACTGATAATTACCTTTTTAGGGGTCATCTAAAACCAGGTGCGTTCATGTGATAGAAAGCCAGTCAAATCGTAAAATTTGATCTTTACGGATCAGCCCGCGAAAAGACAAAAACAAAGAAAAAAGTGAAAAACGCTGAAAATACAAAGAGAGTTTAACCTGTCTAGAAGCATTAATAAAAAATGTTAGGAAGACATTTTTACTTATAAGCCAAGCCTTAACTCTAATCCCTAACTAACCCTTACATAATTTTAATTAAATAATTAAAAACATATAAACGCACCTGGCTTTTGGACTATCCTCTTTTTAGGAGTTTGTATTACTAGCATGCATAGTATAACTCGATACATTGAGATAATCTTTATTATCATTAATTATCCTTTTCAAAAAAAAAAACAACCTTTGTTATCTATTTTAATGTTAAAAATTATTGTATTTATTAGACAACTTGAGAACATCATAAACAATAGGTTTAATTGAGATGTTTGTCTCAAACAACCATTATTTTTTTTCAACAATAGATAGAAATCAACTCTCAACACTCACTCGACACTTGTAATATCTAAATCTCGTTAAACTTTTCCTTATTATGGTATTGATTTGTATCAAAAATATAAAAGATAAACCAAGAACTTTAATTGTATTACTTTAATAATTTAATTAAAACATATATATCTATGAAGATGTGACTTAGCTAAAAAGATCTTGATGAGTCATTTAATTTTAAGTTAATGCACCTTAATAATATTGAATTCTTAAAGAACATTATCACTGTTACGTTTTATTTTGCAAACATTAGTTATAAAAACTTTCAGAATAATAAATTTCCAAGACAACATAAGTATTTTATAGTAATATATACAAAAATTCTTTCTTTAAGAAAATACTCTTAAAATCTAGACTATAATGATAAGGTACTGTACATGAAATTTTAAGTTTTAAAAATTAAATTAAAAGAATTTCTATTACTTTCAAATATTTGTAATGATATTTTGAGAATTGGACAGCAACACCAGTGAACTGATACCGAAACTAATATCAGCTTTGTTTAAATGCCACAAATATTAAACACAAATTTAATGATGTTGCCACAAATATTGATAGTAATAGCATAGCCCAGAAAAAGGTTGATCATATCTCAAATAGATTACCGGCCATACCCAAATAAAGTTTACTCATGAACGTTTAATACTCTCTAAAAACGCTTTTACAGTACATTTAATTCAGTTTAATAATTACTGTTTTAATTTAAATTTCATGAAGTATATATCTATATTATTTATTACGTGATAAATATATTATTTTACAAAAAATACTTTAATTCAGTTTCACAAACATTATTGCGTATACCCAAAAACCCTAAACACTACACTATTACAACTTTTTGTGTCTATAAATGCTATTTATAACTATAATTATAGCCTAAATAAATACAATAAAAAGTTTTACAATATTAATTTAAAATAGTATTTGTTTTTTTATTCGTAAGGTAAACAAGTCCAGTTAAAACAAAATCACAATTTCACTTACTACCGTAAAATTCAGACATGGGTACCCACCTGTGCAATGTACCCTTGCCAGTTTGAAACAGTGTTAGAAATTCAAAAAAAATTTTATAATTTTTGTGAACATAATTTTTTTTTTATAATGATCACATCAAAAATAAATATGTTCATATAGTAGAATTTAGACTTTATAATATAATGATTATTTGCAATTGACCAAAAGTTGATTATATCTAAAAATAAGCTACTCACAGATTTTTTGTGTTCAAGATTGTCCAAAAAAGGTAGTTTATTTTGAAATATAAGGTAAATATAATCTTTATATTAATAAATTATAAATAAAAAATTATAAAAATTAAAATTTATATTCATACTATGTGAATATAAAATATAAAATTTTTGATTTTTTATATTCATACTATGTGAACATAAAATATAAAAACATTAATTTTTTAAAAAAAATTTATGTTCACTGTGAGCATTGTGAACATATGATTTCCAATACTAGTTTGAGAGGCCTGACGGTGACTTATACCCAGTACATATGTATGGTATATATAGTAATATATTGTTTTATATAGTGTAAAAGTACTTGGGTACAGAGATTGAGATATGTAAATACCCGGGTACATATGTTTGAATTTTACGGTAATTGTTTAGATTGCTGAACCACCTTCCCAACCTTTCTAAATAATCACTTCTTATCTAGTTTCTTAAACCTGTATCTTGCTGTAACTCTTATTAAAAAACAGTAGGTTTAAAGATGAAAAATAGGTTGGGTTGCTTAAGTTTGTTGTTTCATCATGAATTACAAAAAATCTAATAAAAGTATTTTAGCCCTATGCATTAATGATAGTCATGCTAGGGTTATTATTGTGAGGATAACCTGATTTGCGGTTTATATAAAATTGAGGCTTATATAAAAAAGGTAATAGCATATAATTGTATACTATGGAGATTATAAATATGCATATGATAAAGGTTATAGGTACGTATGCATGCAGCAGAGTTTATAAAGATACATGTGGGAGTAAATAGTGAAGCTCAGTGCTTCGATTATTTTATTACTTGTTCTCTTCGATACCTGATTATAATCTGGCCCACCCCTCCCACCCTCTCTTATTCATTGTACCTAACGCCCTGCTTGTTGTCATATAGAATGAGTTGAATGCCCTACACTATAGTGTGGGCTTGAACTCATGACGTTGTTGTGTGTGCTGAGTTGAATGAGCTGTACCATAGTGTGGGCTCAAACTGGTGATATTGCTACACGTACTGAGTTGAATGTGCTACACCATAGCATGGTCTCGAACTCACTTTAAAAAAAAGTTTTGATATGTATGTAATGAGTTAATGTGCTGTACTATAAGCATGGGCTTGAACTCGTTATTAAAAAAAAAGATAGAATGCGCTATACCTTAGTATTGGCGATCCTCTATGCTTGGTCACATAATATACTCATATGTACATAGAGTTGTTATAAGCACTATATGCAATAGCAAAAGAGAAAGTAATGAAGTGGAGCACTACTCCCATCATGTATCTTCATAATATCTAATAAAAAGTGTTTAATATGAAATCTGAGTAAGAATAATAAAAATTACAATTGACTATATAAATAAATAATCGCCACCAATCAGATTTATTTAAATTTTAGCTATGCTGATGGTAATACTTCTGCATATGTACATGATAACTCAGGGTCAAAGATAGTCAAAAAACCCTAAATGAAATAAACTGAAAATAATTGTAAATTTAAAGTTGATGTCAATTTATATAATGTCAACCATGTTTTTTTGAAACACAAATATCAAAAATGATTTTAGTAAAAAAGTTCATAAAAAGCTATATCATGGTATTATGACAAATCAATAATAAAAATTATCTATTTTGATTATTACTGGGTAGATTTAATGAACAAGTATTCTAAAATTTAAGAGCATTGTAATTGAGTATTGTACTCAACAAAAAAGTGCTGGGTATATACTTTCACTAAATAAAAGTTTTTAGCAAAAATCTATTTAATACAGCATATAGAAAGTAAAAACCTTAGAAGCAACTCTAAAAACTCTTTATGCTAGTTTCAATTAGAAATTGAACTACAACTAAATAATGAAACTAAATGTACAAATTTACAAGAGTTTTGAAATATGAACCCTAAAACAGGTCTTTCTAATATTTTTTTTCTAGCCAAAGTGCCCACTTTGGGGATGAGCTTTTATTTAAGATAAATCAAACTTCAAATGCCCTACATGGAGTGATATCAGACATTTGTATATTGACAAGAGTACAACTAGCCTTACATGCAACTTTTGATTGCCTATTAAGTAGCCACTCAAAGGTTCTATACTAACTGCTATACCTGCAACCCACATACTAGCATTATCTATTTAAACCCTCTAATCCTTGCCTCCTACCTGCCTGTTTTGTATCACTGGAACTTTGTTCTGAATACTAACTGCACCTTAGGACTAGTTTATCCTTAGTGGGAGTTTTGGTAGAGTGGTTCCTGTCCCACTCAGGCATCATCTCAGCCGATTCCAATACTTGCAAAATAAGGGTACCCTTGTTCTTTTACTAATACCTATTTCTGCCTTTGTAAAGTTCACCTAACCCAGTACCTACCTTTTCTCTTTTAGTTTCTTTTACTCAGAAGCTTTCTTTCCCTGATTACAGGCCTACTCCCAATCCAATGACCCAGAAGAGTTGGTCTGCTCTAGTAAACCCATGGATTCACTTCCCCTGGTACATGCTTCTAAATCACATATACTTTTCTTCCATTGTGACTCCAGCAGTCTGGTTAGTAATGTTCACCATAAACCCTTTAGCCATAAGTTTACTTTCAGTCAGTCTGCTTCTGATCAGTTGCTGTCTGATTTTTCTTCTGGTGCCATCAAAAATCTAGCTATCTGTTTACTCAGAACTTGCCAAGTATAGTTTTCTATGTTCTATGGTTTTGTGCATAACACATCGCCTGTGCTCCCTGGGATCTATGCACCCAATTCTGCATATAACACAGCACCAGAGCTCCCAATATGAGTTGGTATAACCCAGAAAACAGATTTGGAGATCTGAGCTCAGTGTTCAGATTACTGTAATACAGATTAATTATTCGAAATCATCTCTAGTAGGATTCAAACTCAGTACCTTTTATTACAACTACTTGGGGAGGTAACAACAATCCAACAACTACACTATGTTGCTATACCTATGTTTTTCTAATATTTCCTAAAGGATTAGCAAAACTATGAGAGGTCAGCTCCAATATTATACAAGTTCAATAGTAATGCAAAAATTGATATTTTATATGAAAATCATATAAATACATATATATTAGATTCGATCAGTCAAAGTCTTGATTGATAATTTTTTTTAAAAATAATCTGTCTACTGGAATTTCTTTTTTTTTGAAACTCAAAATAGACCAAGGCAAATAATTAATCATAAAGAAATTTTATAGCTGTTCTTTTATTGTTAAAAAACAGAATTATATATTATTTTAAAATAAAATAAACAAAGGTAAGAGATCATACACATAACTCAAAGCCTTAAACTATTCCAAACTAAAATTATGAATTTTTATTTTAATTACTCAAAAGCCAAACCAGTTAGAGTTAAAATAAGGTTTTATTTTTTTATAGTAGTAAAATCTTTTGAAAGATCTTTAAAATCTGAAATATTTCAGTTTTTGAAATATTTCGAAAGTGATTTCAAAATATTTTTTAAAATACTTTAGTTCAAAATAATTTAAAAATATTTTAGATCTAGAAAACCAGCTGGATTAGTATATCTGTAGCCTAGGTTATACCAAGGGCATATTGGACTATATTTTTGAAATATTTTAAAATTTTGTATAAATTTACAAGATTAGATTAGATTTTTAAAAATTAGATCTTTTTTTATTTTGTTTTTTGTTTTTGTTTGTTTTTTCTTTATTTATTTATTTATTTTTAATTTTTTTCACACTTTACAAAATCACTAGCCTTTTGCAAGAAGACCAAAAACTATTTAGTACTTTGCAAAAACACTAATTTGATTTGTGTACCAACTTAGAATTCTGATATTTTGCAAGAAATAATTAATTTTTTCAGCAATTTCTAAATTTTCAAGAATGAGGTACAAGTTTTCACAAGTTTTTGCAAAGTTTTATTTTGTTTATTTTTTTGTTTACCATTTTTTGTTTTTGTTTTTTTTGGTAGTTTTTTTTAAGCTTTTTTTATTAATTTATTTTATTCTAGCACTTTGTAAGGGCACAACTCTTACTTGCTAGCACTTTGCAAGAAAACCAATCCAGACTTTTTTACTATTTTGCAAGCAAACACAAACTTTTTCAGCATTTTGCAAAAACATTAACCTAGTAAGAACACTAACTTTTACTTTAAAGAACCAGAAATTTGAGCTTCATTTATTTTTTTATTAAGTTTGCTTATGGGAGTGCTATTTATCACCTGATTTTTTAGGTAGGGGGATCAGAAAATTATCAGGTCCTAATAGTAAATAACTTATGATTGGCTAAAATTTTTTAAAATTTTTTAAAATTTTAAAAAATTTTTAAACTTTAATATTAAATAAAATTTGAACCAATGATCCATTTTGGACGATTTTACTACCAAAATGTTCGTCTCAATGAGATGATTCCAATGAGCCTAAAATCATTAAAATCCAGTCACTGGATCCCAAGATCATTATATATTTGTATAGCTTTAATTATATTAGTTTTGTATATATTAAAAATTATTATTAAAGTTCTTATAAACTTTAATATTGAACAACTTGTGAACCAGTAATCCATTTTTGATGTTTTTACTACCAAAATGCTTGTTTCAGTGAGACGATTCTAATGAACCTAAAATCGTTAAATTCTGATCACAGGATCCCAAGATTGTTATAGATTTGTATTATTTTTAATTGATTTAATATATTTTATATTAATATAATACAAATCTATAACGATCTTGGGATCCCGTGATCAGAATTTAACAATTTTAGGTTCATTGAATCATCTTACTGGGACAAGCATTTTGGTAGTAAAATCATTTAAAACGGATCACTAGTTCACAAGTTATTCAATATTAAAGTTTATAAGAACTTTAATAATAATTTTTAATAGGAATAGAAATTTGTTGCACCTGTGATATGTCGCACCCCTGATTCCAGTCAATCAAATTGCACAATTTTGTAGATAAAAAATTTTAAGTTTTAAAAATTAAAAATTTTACTAGTAAAATGTAAAAATAAATAAGCAATATCAAAAGCATATAATGTAAAATTTTATTCTAAACAACTCTTTCTAAGTTATAAAAATAGATTGTCTTAGTAAAAAATGTTTTATAAGAAAAATCAAAAATTTCGAACATTAGCACATATAAACTTTTTTTTTTACTAATAATAATCTATATTTACCTTTAAGTATTATGTAGAATTTTATGTTAAATAACTTTTTCTAACTTAAAAAGGTAGATAGTTTTAGTAAAAAAAAGTTTTATATATGCTAACTTTGGAAATTTTTGATTTTTTTTATAAACCGTTTTTTTACTAAGACAATTTATCTTGATGACTTAGAAAAAGTTGTTTAGAATAAAATTTTACGTTATATAATATGCTATTATATATATATTTTCCAATTTATTAAGTAAAATTTTAAATTTTTAAAAAATAAAATTTTTTGTCTATAAAATCGTGCGATTTGATTGGTCGAAGCAGGGGATGCAACTGTCGCGAGTAACAAATTTATTTTCCCTTTTAATATATACAAAACTAATATAATTAAAGCAATACAAATTTATAATGATCTTGGGATCCAGTGATTGGATTTTGGCGATTTTAGACTCGTTGGAATCATCTCATTGAGACAAACATATTGGCAGTAAAATCATCCAAAATAGATCATTGGTTCAAATTTTATTTAATATTAAATTTTAAAAATTTTTTAAAATTTTAAAAAAATTTAGCCAATCAAATTGCAGTATTTATGATCAGATAGGAGAAGGAGGTAGCCACTTAGTAGCAAAATTTCAGCTGATAAACAGCCCTCCTCTTATATATTTTGTTTTTTAGTTGTTTTTTTATTTATGTATTTTGTTATTTTATTTATTTAGCACTTTGCAAAAAAACAATCTAACTTGTTTGATACTTTACAAGAAACCAACTCTAACTTCTCTGGCACTTTGCAAGAATATACTAAATTTCTTTAACAATTTGTAAGAATACCAATACTTACTTCTGAGAAATAGCTTTTTTTATTTTTTTACTTCTCTACTGTTTTTAGAAAGTATTTAGAAAAAAGAGAGAACGAAGGTAATATCATAACAAAAGAAATAGCTGAAACAAAATGGCAGTTAAAAAAAAAAAGCAAAAATAATAGCTTATAGAGAGTGTGTATATAGAGCTAGTTTTTTTATTTTTTTCTACAAATAGTAATAGAATTAAATGCGACAAAGTGTAAAAGTAGTTAAAATAATATGTAATAATATAAAAATAATACTATAAAGAATATATAATAGTTAAATATAATATATAATAAAAATATGTAATATTTATTAAAATATATATTTAATTTAAAAATGTAATATATATAATGTATAATAATAATATTAAAAAAATATAAAATTTTATTTTAATTGTAAAAATTTTAAAAATTTTGAAATTTTGGAATATTGCAAAATATTGCAAATATTGCTGATTTACATGATAATATGTGAAATATTATCTCCTATAACTCCTAAAAGAGAATAACTAGATAGAGATTTGTATTTTTTTAGAAAAAAATTTTTGAAATATATTGCAAAATATTGCAAACAGGCCAAATAAAAAATACAAATCTCTATCTAATTGTTCTTCTTCAGTGGTCACAAAAGGTAATATTTTGCTTATTATCATATAAATTTGCAACAGTTTTACTAAAGCACACCACTGGCATTCAATGCCAGTGTCAGAAATTAGATCGGAACATCATCAGAAAGTAGGTCAGAAGATCATGTGTCATAATTTGGTGTAATGTAACATGATCAGACAAATTCACAACAAAACGTTCTTTTGTCAAAAAAAGCTTATTTCTCAAAAGTTTGCATAAGAAACCACTTTTTTTAACTAAAAAAAGTTTTTCTTGAGCGATTTTACTATATAACAACCTAAACCCAAACACAAACCCTAACTGAGCACTCACCCTAACCCTAACCTAACATAAACGAACTTGAAAGAATTTTGATTCTGATCACGTGGGGGTGAATTTTTGATGGGTAGATATCTAATTTCCGATACTGGCATTGAACGCCAGTGGTGTGATTTATAAAACTGTTTTGCAATATTTCACAATATTTCACAAAATTTTAAAAATTTTAAAATTTTCACAATTTAATATAAAATTTTATATTTTTTTATTATTATTATTATACATTATATCTAGAGGTTACTATTTCTACCATGGTATTTTGCTATTTTCACTATGGTTACACAAGTTTTTCTATTTTTTGAATTCAAAATAATATATGCACTTATATTATACAAAGGCCCGGTGCATTGTTTTTGCAAAAATAATTTTTGCTTACATGCTTTAATGTTGTATAATATTATACAAGTCTTATTTGGTAACCTAACCCTGAGTTAGCTGGCATTAAGCTTAATGCTAGTAGGCACTATTATGATAATGCTCCTGGTGAAGTTAGGCATAATTCTTGCCTACCCTAACCCAAATCTAGAAGCTCTAAAACTAATTGTTCAAAGCAATATCCAATCACAGTATATATAATGGTTATACAACATATGCATGTATATTATACAAAGATCCAGTATATTGTTTTCGCAAAAACAATTTTTGGTTACATACTGCTAATGTCATATAACATTACACAAGTCTTGTTTTGGTAACCTAAATTAAGTTAAATCAATTGAAGATAATTAAAATTATAATATACAATATGGGTCCATATTATTTCGCTGACAATCACTTCACTGACATAACATTTTACCGACAAATACTCACTCGACAAGTTCATTTTACAGACAGTTTGTTTCACCAAAGTTCATTTCACCGACAAGTTTTTTTTCAAAAAGCACCCTAACTTTAGCCCTAATTCTACCTAATTCTACGCTGACCCTAACGACTATGACCAGAATTACTTTGTCGGTTAAATAAGCTTCAGTGAAATAAACTGTCAGTAAAATGAACATGTCAGTGAATAATTGTCAGTGAAATGTTCTGTCGGTGAAGTGATTGTCGATTAATTGATTGCCACCCATACAATATTATATTAAAATCTAAAAATAGTTACTTTTGTGTAATCATAGCGGAAATAGCAAAATACCATGGTGGAAATAGGCATTCCCTATATATATTATATTTTAAATTAAATATTTTTTTCCTCTTTGATGGACTTGTGAGTACTTTAAATAAAAATAATTATAATAAAATTAATCTGATACAAAATCAAATCTTTACTATGACTCTTCTAATTTTGAAGTCTCACCACTCAGCTGCTTTGTAGGTGCCCAAATGTGCCTTGTCACACTAATTTGAAGAATTAAAAGCTTATAGCTAGCCTTATCAAATCAGAATTTCTTTAAATCCCTCTTATCTAGCATCTATAGTAAGAATAATCAAACTATCAAGAAAAAACTCAAGAGACAAGAAAAAGAAAGGAAGTATAAAAGAGGGAAAGCATTGAAAAATCTATAAGACAACCAAAAATGAACAAAATAAAAAAAATAAAAGATGAAAGGAACAAAGAAAATTCTAATTAAATGAAGTCTAATCTAAATGAATACTCAGTAGAGCCTGAGTTTAAAAAAAAAGAAACATCTGAAAAAAAACATCTGAAACAGACTATAAAAATTATATAAGAGCAGTGTTATTAATCACCTGATTATTTTTTATCAGAAGCCTACCCTCTCCTTTTTCCTTAATATATAGTCAGATCTTATTTATAATTTCAACTTTTTTTACCTCCTCTCCTTTAAAAAATCACCTAATTTTTGTCACTCCTCTAATACTGTACAAGGAAACATCTCGTCTAAGCATTATATATACAAATAAGAAAGTAAAAATAATCTAAAATAATATGGACTATGCCTAAAAGAAACTTCTAGAAAGAAATTTCATTTCAGATTGACCTCACAAAAAACTTCACGTGTTATTCGTTGTTTATCTTAGTTAGCTGAAACTTATTCATGACTTGAATCCAAATAGTAGGCACTTTTTCTGATTTGGACAAAGTAAACATTGTCGATCTTTTGAAGGGATTAAGCTGGATTTCCCACTTTTTGATGAAATTTCGAAAAGCCCAAGGAGAAATATCAATGGTACCAAACTTAAAAAGAGTGTAAGTTTTATGCTTTGAAGAATAATATATCTGACCAAAAGTTTACTTCTGTCTAAGCTTCTGTAGCTTCTGACAAAAACTTCAGAGTTGTTGCCCTACTACATCTTCTATAGTAACGAAGTCTTCTACCTGAAGAGCCAAACCCAAAAAAAAGAGCTTTTTCAGCTCTATTTCAGTTTTCTCATATCTGATCTGAAACCTTTTATCCAAGTTGCTTCTAGTTAAAATTACAGAAATACTAACTTCAAAGTGTTTATAAATCAGGTCTTTGTAGAAAATTTGGTATGAGGGATCATCAGAAAAAGTTTAAATTAAATTAAATATATATTTTAATAATATTACATATTTTATTATAGAGTGTTATTTTATGGCGACCCTATAATCAACTAATCAAAATTGATCACGTGATTCGCATGATGACTGATCTAATCAGTTGTTATATGAATCATGTGATTAATTTTAATTGGTTCTTATACTGAATATTCAAATTTTTTTTAAATATTAAAGGCATATATTCGATTTTTTTTTTTTATAAGTTAAAGATATATATATTCAAATTTTTTTTAAATATTAAAAATATATATTTGAAATTTTTTTTTTAATATTAAAGGTATTTATTCTAATTTTTTTTGTTTTTTTTTTAAAGTTAAATGTAAATATTCAAAAATTTTTTTTTAAATATTAAAAGTATATATTCGAAATTTATTAATTTAAAAAATAAAATTATAATACATAGCAAAATCCACTCCAACTGTGATGACTCCAACTACAACAACATCAATTACAATGACTTCAATGACAATGACTCCAATAACGACAACTAATCGCTTATAATAAATACATCTGAAAAAAAATATTAGCAATAAAATACAAAAAAAAAAAAATACTTATCTTAAAGTTCCAATTCTATTTAGAAAAAATGTGCTTGTCACCAGTGTTGAGATGCTCCTGTGTAATATATGATCAAAACAAATATAAATACGTGTAAATTTATTTTCGTTAGGGCTAGGGTTCAGGTTAGAGTTCAGGTTAAAGTTAGAATTAGAGATAACTATATAGTAAAATTTTATGAGGAATTTTTTTTTGCTAGAATAAAGGGTGGTTTCATAGTCAAAATTTTCAGCTATTGCGATATTTTTAAAAACAGCATTTTTTCGCTTCATTTTCATATTATACGATTAGGTGTAACATTATACCTGATCTTGATTCTTATTGGCACAGTTGATATAGGATTGTCACCACCAGTGACAAATAGATTTACTTTTCTATTTATATCTAATTGCATTTTCAAATAAACTTACCCTAAAAATATTCTATTAAAAATAGAAAAAAATTAAAAAACCTAACAAAAAACAAGTACAAAAAAAA
>QKWP01000251.1:294178-360032 GCA_003550325.1 Gigaspora rosea
GCAACTCCTTAAAATATAATTAAATATCAATTAATAATATCATCTTTCATCATTTCTAAATTTAAATAACATCCAATTGTATTACCAATAGTAAATGTTGGTCCATATTTTTTACCACTTCCAGAACAAAAAAAAATCTCCATCGTCACCATAGTAAGTATTTCCTTCCTAAAAGATATTATGACATATCGTTAATATGTAATAATAAAAATTAAATAAAAAATAGTCCATTATTACCAGGCATGAAATCACTTATGTTATTCTGTTTTGTACAGTATTCTATTCCAATCATTCTAATAAATATTAAAATTATTAGGTTCTTTAAAAAAAAGCTGAGAAATTTCTCTAATTAAATTTATTACACATCTTACCCGTATAATACACTTTAAGCCCACTTGAATCTATGCTAACAAAATGTGATTTATCATCAATCTTCCGCACGGTTAGTAAACCAAGGCCATTAAACAAAGTAGTCTCTTCCATTACATTAAATTTCCATTTATCTAAACAAAAGATTTTATTTTAGACGTATTGTAATGTAAATCTATTTCATTTAGCAATACATGTTACCAGTTACGCAATATTAGCCCATTTTAATTATTAATATGTACATGTACATAGTTCATATCTTCACTTGAAAAAAATGTCGAACCTTTTAAAAAATTAAAAAAAAATACATGAGCGAAGGTTCAGTAAATAATTTAAGTGAAGGTTTAGTAAATAATTTGAGTGAAGGAAGTAATGTAATTAGCGAAGGCTTAGAAGGAAAAAAACGCATGATAGACAATTACAATATGTATAAATTAGTTACCTGGGTAATTGATTTTGATCAGCCCATGACACAAACGCGTAAAACCTGTGTTGTGTTGCACTAAATGTTCAAGTATAGGCACACGGCATTATATCCAAAAAATGCAACAACTACGTTTTTGATATTTTTATTAAAAATGTATCAAAAATGTAGTTATGGTCATCAAAGGGCGTAAAAGTATGAGTCTGTCGTTACGCTCCAGACAATAAATAAATAAAAAACAAAAAACAAAATGAAAAAAAAAACAAAATGAAAAAAATCTAAATTATAAACAATAGATCTAATCTGATCTTGTAACAATACAAAATTTCAAAGTACAGTTGGCCCTCTCAGAACTGGTATGATGGTGGACGGGTTTAGTATCAGAAATAGCAGGTTATCTGTTATTACTTCTAGAATGGGTATCTGGTAGATTGATTTTTAACCGATTTTGGCAGGTTATCAGCTTTGACAGGATCAGTTCTGAGAGGGCTGACTGTATTTCGAAAATATAGTCCAATGCACCCCAGGTTATAGATATACTAATACAGCTTAGTTTTCTAGTCTAAAATATTTTAAAAATATTTTAAATTATTTTGAAATAAATTATTTCAAAAATATTTATTGCAGAATATTTCAAATTATATTTCAGTTCACAAGTTCTTTTAAAAGATTTTACAAGTTTGCCAGATTTTTTAAAAATTTTACCACTATAAATTTGCTGATAATATTTTACCTTAATATCATGCACATATTAAAGCATCTCATTAATTAATTTACAAAGTATAGTTTGTTAAGTATATATAGAGTTAGTAATAAGATTGCATTTAACAATTTCAATTATTTTTAAAGAAATAAATTTTGTCTTTGCGAATATTAAATCTACCAACTAGTAACAATAAAGTATAACAATAACATATTTTGAATTAGTACTTGTTATTATTGCTAAAAGATTTGTTAGTATAGTATTATGGAGTTATTATTATAAACTATTTGACTGTTATACAAAATCATGCATAATATTTTATTAGCTATATATATTATATAAGTTGTCACCCCATAGTTTTACTAACCCCTAGATATTTTTAATATGGTTTTTAAAGATATTGACAATATGTGTAAAAATTTCCTTATACTGAATTTATTAGCTTTATAGCAAAAGCAAATATTAAAGTCTTTTATATAGATCTTTATTATATACTAATGATATCAATAAAGCTACAAATCAGAAAAGTTTTGTTATATTCTATTTGTTTATTGTACTATAAAGTAAAAATTGTTTATATTATTGATTAGAAGCTAGATTGTTATAATATTGGGTTAATAGAAAACAATTATGAAGAACTGCAATTTTACTGGACATGGTCTTAAAAGATTGTTGTGAAACTAACATAAATGAAATTTGGAAAGTCAAATATATTGTATAATGAATTACTTACAATTTGTTTTATTGCTTAATGATAGTACACCCTATTGTACATGTTTATATTAAATATATGCTGAATTTGTTTGTTAATATTTTTTTGCTATTATAATGCAATCAAAAAAAGCACTCTTCAATATGAAGCTAATTCCCTCTTAGTAGTATTCTTAAAAGGTCTTACAATATTAGACAATTAAGAATTATCTGTTCAGGTAGTACAAATAAAAGTGAACCACTTTTGACTAGTATATTTCAAGTATTACAAAAATTTGTGAACAAGAGATTGATATTAGAAATGCTAAGAATTAGATTTAAAAAAAGTTTCTTATGGTTGTAGTTTTGAACTCTGTAAAAAGGCTCTAATATAGTGATCATAAATGGTTTTAATAAGGTTTTAGAAGATATTTTATAGCAATTTATTGATAAACAAGTTTTAGAATAAAATGAAAATTTATCTAAACAAGAATTAAATTAAAAAATGACAACTTTAGTATATCAAACCCATATCAACATAGGGTAGAGGCCATTCTGCAAACAAAAGATACTTAATAGCAATTGAGGGTAATGATAGCAAAAATATGAATTCAAGTAATTAAAATAAAATATTGGAATTGGAATCTAAAAAAAACAAGCATCAATATGGTACATGTAAGTCATAGTACTATTCCCAAAATTGTCCTTTAAAAAAATAACTTATCAACTAACAGAAATGAAAAATTACAATTTATGCTATTTGATATAATTTTGCAATTATAAATTCATAGCTTTTTTTATTTGAATTTAAATTGATAAGCTTTTTAATCAGAAAATATAATATTGATTGGTTTGTTGCACCTCTATGTACTTCAATACATACCATTAATTGAAATTTGATTTGTGCAAATTAAATCTGTTTGAAAATGGTATTAGATTTAAGTTTAACTAGAATTAAAATTTTAGTTGAAATTTTATTAAAATCAACTTCTAATCAAATATTTTTTGAATTAGGTTAAAGGTTAGAGTAAACACTAGCAATATTTTATTTAAGAGGTTTTTTATTGTTTTGTTTTCTGGGATATTACTATAAGTCTTCAAATGCAGGGCTTAAAAAAGTGCAAAATTAAATAAATAGTTTGTGATCAGTTAGAATAGAATGTTCATAGGATTATTCTCAAATGTCTGGGTTGAATACTTTGAATCTAGGTTTGCATTTAGCCCTAGCTATTAGCAAGCTCTATAGCAAATTATCAGCTAGACATTTTTTACTTAATAAATAGATATAATTTATATTAGTAAAATTTTTTATAATCTTGGAGCAAAATTGATCAATTCCAATCTAGCTGACTATGATTCTGATGCATTCTGATATATTCTAACATATCCTGACCCAGAATTTTGGATCCTTGTATGAGTCATTAGGACTGTAGGATAGATGGTTTTTATTTTAACACATGATTTGCACTGCCCCTGCACTGTTTACAGACTCCACATTTGGATATTTGTAATAGGTACTTAAAATTCAATTGATTAATATACTCCATTAATAATTATAATCAGTGTTTAAAATTCAAATCTAAATTTATTTTCTCAAAAGAGCATAATTTAAAATTTTATTGTTCTTAAAAACTTTTTAGTATTCATTATATATTAAATATATTGAACATTAATTTTTAAAAAATGTTCATATTCTATACTTACAACACACACACTAAGTTTGTGCTTATCTTTTATTAAACTTATATATAGTTCTTTTATATTTTTTCAATGTAATACAATGTATTATATGATTCAATTTCTAATAATTTTGTTAAAACTTCAAATGCTTTCAGATTTGCTCATAATAAGACAAGCCTTTCTATAATATTTTACTAATACTACTATTGGTTAATGTGATAAATTAGAATCCAATTATTTTGTTATTTAACTATTTAAACTTTATACTAACAAATACTTTGTGTCTTTTATACTTGCTTAGTATCAGCATATCATTTGACCCAAATTATCTATATATTAAGTTTACACAATAATGATATCCTTTATATAAAAATACACTGCATGGTTAATGAATGTTTATTTTAAAAGTATTTAAGGCTATTTTCTTAAATATTTATTTGTTATCCATATTTTACAACTTTAAACTTATGTGCTATATTTGTGCAGTATTTGTCACAATCAAACCACATTATCAACTTGATGAATATTTTATATAATTTATTGTTCTCAATAGTAAGTCTAGAAATAAAAATTTTATAAATGTTCTCATTGAGAGCATTTCAAGAGGATAAAATGTTCTCAAATAAGAGAACCTTTTCTGAATTCAATGTTCTTAAAAACTCAAATGTTCATTGAGAACCATCCATTAGAACAATGAATTTTAAACACTGATTATAATTATTATATAATAAGAATCAATGTTAATTATCTATGCATTAATTGTATTAATATCTTCACTAATTATAATGGTTGTATTGTAGAGATTAGATATAAGTTGATCATATAGAATTATAAAAATTTTTATTATAAGAAATAGTTGATTTAGTTATATATAAACGAATTAATAAAAAAAAGCATGTTTGCACATCTTCAATAACATTAGGAAATTAATTTAAATTTAAAATTTAATATTCTTCTAGTTATTATAATTTTTTTATTTTTTATTTTTAATTTTTTTCGCATTTTTAATTATTTTTTATTTCTAAAAAAAAACAATATCGGAGCTTTCGTAAGTGATCTGTGGTTTGTGTAACCGAGAACGGAGGATTCGAATGTCCCCCGTGCTAAATCTGAAATACGATACGATTAGTAAAGAAAAAAAAAAGTGTCTAAAGTAGTGCAAATTCATATAAATTCATACGTGAAATCAACCTTCAAAAAATCAGAACAATAATTGTTCTGGTCAAATTTTCCTTGTCAAAAGCTTAATAGACAAGACATTACGAACTGTACATAGCTAATTTTTAAAAAAATTGGTGTGATGTTTTATGACATATAGTACAGTACCATTGCCCTTACATCATCTCATACGTAATTGCTACGATTGACTTGTGATTGTTAGATTGAGTATCGAATTATATTTGATACTCTAATGTTAACACACAAACACGTGGCTAATTACGTATTTATAAATATAGAAATTAAAGATTCAAAAAAAAAAAAAAACGAAATATTCAAAAACCTTTGTACTGATAATAAAAGTTTATTTTCATGTATTCTTGTAAACCGTCAATGGTCAATACCAATATTGTGGAGTAAACCTTTATGAGATACGAAAAAGCTCAATGACTTTTAAGAATTTGTCTTTTGTGAAGAACAATTATCGTTAATCCCACATAATATAAACTTACCTATTGGTCCCACTCCTTTATTTGATTGTATTTCTTTTATCCGATCGGTTGATGGATCTAATTTACTTTCTGGAATCAATGAATGGTTGTATAAAAAAGGTTATCATTATCTCACTGTTGAAGAAGAATATTTTGATTTTGAATTAGGTCGAGAAGATCATGATTTCGATAGTTTGGTTTGTTCTTTTAGTCCGGCTCATATAATTGAATGCAATTTGATTAAAATGTTTCTAAGAATATGTGATAATCTTGAATCTCTATTTGTTGAAGGAATCTTTTTCAATAATTTATTGGAACTAATCCGTAGAAAGGCTACTATTACTGATTTAAACCTATTTCATATTTATCTGGGTTATGATGATGTAAAGGCTCTTCGTGAAATTTCAACTTTAACTTCATTAGCTCTTTCGTGAAACAGATTTCATTTTGGTTGATCAAAAGCATTGACTGTTACTCTCTGTAACAATACAACTTTAACTACATTTAAATTCGTTTATTATGAATTTGGTCTTGATGAAGTAAAAGTATTAGTCAAAGTTCTTCGAGAAAATCAATCTATAACTTCTTTGGATCTTTGATCTAATTATATTGACTATTTTGATGTAAAGGAGTTAGCAAAAGTTCTTTGTAAAAATATAACCTTGACTTCTTTGAATCTTTTTGATAATCATCTTGGTGTAGGTTCTTGTAAAGAATTAGCTAAAGTCATTAGTAATAATTCAGGTTTGAAATCATTACAACTTGGTTTTAATAATTTTGGCGCTAAGGGTGGAAGAATTTTAGCTGAAGATATTAGTAAAAATTCATCTTTGGTCCTCTTAAATCTTTATAAAACTAGACTCGGTTCTAATGGTGTTTATACTTTTGTTGAAGCTCTTTGTAAAAATACTACACTGACTTTTTTATCACTTAATACAAATAATCTTGGCTCTAAAGGTGGAAAAGCATTGGCAAGTGCGCTTTGTAAAAATTTCTCTTTAATTTCTTTGGAACTTTATAATAATAATATTAATATCAATGGAGGAGAGGCGATGACGAAACGTCCTTTGTGAAAACTCTACTCTGACTTACCTAAATCTTTGGGGAAATGAACTTGGTTTAAAAGGCATAAAGGCATTGGCCAGAGCTCTTTTCAAAAATACCACCCTAACAACTTTAAGACTTGGATGTAACGAAATTGATTTTGAAAGCACAAAGCATTAGCTGAAGCACTCTATGAAAATAATACTTTAAAAATATTAGATCTTTCGTTCAATAATATCGATTTTAAAGGTGGAAATAATTTCATTGAAGCTCTTCGTGAAAATAACGGATTACGTGTATTAAATTTTACTAATAATTTAAGAGAGGAAATATTCTTGACAAAAGCTAGCAACAATGTTATTAAATTTAGATATTATTGGATTTAGAGTTTAGCATATCTACCGTAGTGCACTGACCAAAGTACCCGGGGTACAATACAATCTACCCATCAAAAAACTTACAAATACCCGGGTATATTATACAGCAGCAAGTCAGTGTCGCGAGAAAAAAAAAATTTAAGCTTATGCATATTCTGTACTTACAATGAGCAGTCTAAAAATTTCAAAAATCCTATATTTAATTAATAGAGGTCTCGTGTTTTGCACCGGGTACTTTGCAATGGGGGATATTGAAAGAGAGGGTACTTTGGTTAGTGCACTACGGTAAATAAAGATCTGTGATAATGTCGTTTGGTTTGCAATGTTGATATTACGATAAATAATCTTAAGTTTTTAATTCAATTTATTCAAATACACTGTAAACATAGGAAATTGTGTTTGATATTCAATTATTATATTATTACAGTATGATAAACTTGGTATGACTTAATTCTTCTATAGTTCCTTTAATAAAATGCATTTTTAAATAGAATTTTAATCTCTATGAGTGTAACAAAAATCAAAACCGTAATTTATGCGAACGCATGACAAACGAATATGATAGCTTGATAATTTAAATTAAGGATATATATGACTTAAACTCCAAATCAAATTGCCCAACATAATACAAATATCTTACAAATCATTCCCTTTCTAACAACTTAAATTATTCGATGACTAAAACAATTATTTATTTTTACCAAAATTACAATTTTTAAATATTATCTAAATGATCAAAATTATTAATATCTAAAAAAAATTTTTTTTAAAATAAACATTATTTTAGGATACTTAATAATTTCACACAGGAATGCCATCCTAACCTATCAGGTATTTCCCGTGTATCGATAGGTATGATATAATTCAGATTTTTTAGTGTTCAAATTTTGGGTTTAATTAAATTAACTTCTAAAATTGATTTTATTTTATTCATCATTTTCATCATTTTCTATTTCTTCAATACAATAAGTAATTGAAGCATTAACAGATCGGATAGTCAGGTTTTAAATTCATGCATCACTTGGATAATTCAATATAACAATCAGGAGTACAAGATCTAAAATCTGGCTGTAATCCATGACAGATTTATATCGCAAGTTCATCAAAATTATAACCATTGGAAGCCTTTCTTCAGTTGATATTTCTGCCATAATGATACTTAGAGCATAAATTTCAACTGATTATGTACAGTATACGGTTTTCCTCGTAAAATCTCTGATGCTATTATATAAGGTAAAACTCCATAATAATCTCATAATCTAAAGAATTGATATTAGAGATGATAGAAACTTTTACGCTTATACTGTAACTAGTTATATAATAAACCATAACAGTTTTACCACGTCTTTAATTGATATGTATTCAAACTTCACATCAAAATTGTGCAGCTATTTTAAGTATACTTTCAGCATAATTTTACTATTATTGCCAATGCGAACCTCTTCATTTCACCTTAAACCTACAAAGAAATTCTTATCATTATATCCAAGTTTATAAGGGGTCAGACATGATTGATTTTTTATATAAAACAAATTATTATAAACTTTCATTTGAGAAAAATTACAAAAAAAAATTCGAATTTACGTTCAAATAATTTAAATGTGAAATCCTCTATTTTAAAGACTATTTGATAGCATAGATAATTATGAGTAACGTTTCCACAATTTTAATTCGATGATATTGCTTGTAAATTGAAACTGAACTGATTACATATTAATAAATTTTTTTTTTGTTTTTTCGTTGTTTATTTATTTTAAATTTTAATAAGAATGTGAGTTTAAAATGCTAAATTCATTTGATTTAAATGGTTTGTTCATAAGTGATAATTTATAAGTAAATTTTGTCTACAATGCGTGTAAAGAATGGATTTCGTTTTTTTTTTTTTTAAAAAAAAAAATAGTTTTTTAATTTCACAATTCTCAAAAAATTTCATGTATTATCCTATCAATGAGAGCGTTTAAGAATTAAAAATGCGATAAATATGGGTACTGAAAATCTTTTAAGTGCTTCAAAATTTTGAAATCGGAAAATGAAATGTAAATTAGAAAACACTTTATTTTTTAATTACAAAGATCATTAATTCAAATTTGTGGGAGAGCTTTTATAGTCAGACTTTCGTATGATTGTTATGAATTTTACATTATTTAAACAGTTTAAAGTACTTTTACAAAAAAAAAAAAAAAGAAAAAAAACCAAAATACAACAAATAACAAAATAGAGAACATGTGTAGGGAGTTTTATTAGAGTTGTAGGATTCTATTAAAAAGTATCTTTAACTCTTATTTTATTTAAAAAAGTTGGCATAGTAGCGACTTCTCAGAAACGGATAAAATAAACGCTAACTTTTTTTTTTTAAAAAAAGATTAGAGTTAAAAATACTTTTTTAACAGTAGAACCTTACTTACACGTGTCCTTTTATTTTATTATGTTTTTTGTAAAAGTACTTTAAACTGTATAAACAATGTAAGGTTAATAGGCAATCATATGAAAGTCTTACAATGAAAGGTAGAACTTGAGCACATTACCTATTGGATACTAAATTTAATAGTTAATCTTTCAAACATATCCATTAAATTCAATAAGAAACCGAATAAACCTAAATTTGTGGGAAAATGAAATAAAATTGATATCTCACTTATTTGAAAATAAAACGTCCTATATTTCTACCAAATTAGATTCTCGTTTTAATTTTGAAACCACACTATTACTGTTACCCTTTAATTGCTAGAGTTTAATTATGCAAATAAATTAAAATACGAAGAAGAAGGTTTATAGCTCTCGTTTTTTTTTTTCATTTGTGGGCGCCTCCGAAGTTGCTTTGTGAACTGCATGTTTAGATTCCAGGGTTCTGAATAAAGTGAATTTTGTATGCGGTTATGATTGATATTAGAAACATTATAAATTTATTTTATTAATTTCTTAGAAATGCTAGACTTTACATGATTTGTTAACCACACGTACTATCAAAAATTAACATATTTTATATCTGATATGTATTGTTGCCCGTTCTCTCATTCCAAATGACAACATTGACAATATCATACAAGTATACAAGCATAAATTAAATCTCGGCCAACATTAATGCTGTAATGGACCACAACATCTTTTTAGGTCAATTGGTTTGGTTTGACAATATTAATTCTTTGTATATCGACAGCTTTATAAAATATGCAAATTTCAAGCTATTATAAATAATTTAAAAAGCTGTAATATGCATGATATTCGTAGTACTAATAATTATCAAATTTTCTATAATATTTGTAACACATTATATATCTGACTGTATCTTGGAAGACAAATAAATTCAAGATTATAATTTTCAGATCCATGATTTGTAATTAGCAGGTAGGCATAGACAGAAAGAAGTAGGTACACATTGTCATATGATATGATGAGATAACTATTTTGCCTATATTTAACTTGGATAGAGTCGATGAAATTACTGATTATGCAGTACAAGAACGAATTGCAAATAATGCCCAGAAAATTTTTTTTTTTAACCGCATTTGAAAATAATTAATTACATAAAAGATTTGTGGCTTGCATTGTTTTGACCAATATCTGTTAGAAAATCTGATATTTTAATTAAGTAACCTAGATTTGTGATTGGATGCATTTTAATGTAAGCAGAATTCTAAATAGAATAAACTTAAACTGCACTTAGTATTGAAAAAATACTTTCTTTGGTTGTTATTCTACGTACATACATATGCACGATCCAGGTATAGTACATAAGTATTCATTTGAATGAGTTTGAATAGTACATGCATATGCGATAGACCGGGTAAATTCAGATTAAACGCTTATCATATGTATGTACGTACGAGAATGAATTATTAAATGCATTTAATGAGACATCATTTAACAAAGTAAAGGTCGCAAAACTAATAAGAATATTGCAGCGGAAATTTACATTATGTATTATATTACATTATACTGCAGTTACACAATTATGTAATAACATATCAAAAAATCCTCTATAATAACCTTTCCAAAAGCTCTTACCATCATTTAAATCGAACGTGTATTCTTCTATTCTTCCTTTGATCACTCGTTTCATTATTCCTTTTACATAATTACCTCTTTTTCGAAATTTTCATTAATATCTTTCGTGTAAATTACATCTCTTATTACATAGTAAATATGAAATCCAATTTAATTTTTTTAGCTATTTTGTTAGCTATCATTGCATTGTTTGCTCAATTTAATGCTGCTCAACCACTCCCTACTGGTGCTCCATCTTCTAATGAATTATCAGACTCAGGCTCAGGTAAGAATTAAAATTAAATTTTGGTATGCAATTTTAGTGTATTATATTAATTTGGAATATTATTTCTAATTTGACGTGTTCTTTACATTAAAGAATTTCATGAAGGTTTCGCTAAAGTATATCAAGTTAACATGGTCTGATCATATTCAAAAAAGACAAAAAATAAATCCGAATTGGCTAAGAACGATAATATATATATATATATTCATTTCTTTAAACGAATTGTAATCATACCTTAGATTTACCCTATTGTATTTTACACGTTTATTAATGGAAAATGATATAAAAATGCATATTATTACATGCAATATTGTAATAAATTACACTTTATCATCTCTTTTTATCCTTAAAAATAAACAAAACTATAACTTTATCGTTATATAACGATAAATCTACTGTATTTTATCGCGGTTTGCAAAAATGATGTATCTTTGATCAAATTTGTACAATCACATGATCGTCGTTCGATAGTGCAATTGTAAAGTGATTTCTTAATAAAAATTCAATGCAAATAAAATATATTTATAAGTTATGACTTCCTTATATTCATATACTCAAAATAACACTTATTTATATTCTCAAAAACAACTTCGCACAATCAGTTGATTGTATGTGTGAGCTGCGATTTTCAAAATTTTATTTGCAAACGGCGGTAAATTGTTTACGTTTTCATCAATTTTCTCTGCGCGAATAATTGTCTTAAGAACTTCAATTATAAAACACTATCAACAAAAGATCTAATCGATCAAATATAGATAAATACTACTATTTGATTATGGTTCGTTTATCGTAATGTATTGTGACAAAAATTTAAATTTTGCAAAAAATTAGACCGGATAAATTCATAATATCAATTAAACTCCTAAAAAAAATTTCTCTTTTAATCTTAACAAGTCAGAAATATACAGTATAAAGTATATTAAAAAATTGGAAAGATAATTCAATTTGATTTTACAATTAGTGCATCGATGTATACAATTACATATCGTAGAAATTATTTCGGTATAATTTCTACCTGAATTTTGGCATTCGGCAATGTCTAATTCTAAAATTCATACCGCAACTAATGGTTTATGACTAAATTCAAAACTAACTCCATAAGTGTCGAAAGTATAAAGTAAAAAAAAAATGATATATCATTGATTGATATAATGATGTTATAAAAATAAAAAAAGTGTATTTTATTTAAGTAATTCGATTTATAAAATTTTTTATTATCTTTCTTCATTTTGTTATAAATTAACAAGTATGTCAAAAAATACAGCTGGACGACCACCAAAAGAGGTGAAGAAATATATCAAAAAGAAAAATGCAAATGTGGTAAATCTTGAACACGTGGAAAAAGCTGAAATATTTAGAGATACTGAGTTTACGGCAGTTAGTAGTGATGTTAAACAAAAAATTCTAAGAGTTGTATCCGCAAGAAATCAACTTCTAGATGTCATTAGTTCTAAATTTGTCGAAAACAAATTTAAAGACTAGTAATATTGAAGCTTTGATGGATAACTTGGAGATTAGAGCATTTTTAAATAAATAAATCGAAATATATTTCATAATAATAAATAAAAAAAATAATTATAAATTTTGTTTTTATTGTATATATATATTATAGCGATAGTATAGTTAATAATTGTTGTTACGCATAAATTACATCACTAAACTACTACAGCGCTATAAATTATTATAAGACAAAGTTGCAACAATTAAGTACTTGTTATGACATATATTATGGATTTCAGCTATTACTTTAGATTACGGCATAAATTATTGCTTGCGGCTTTATTTCTGCAACCTAAATACTTTCGGCGTTGCCGCAACCAATTTCTATGGCATGTATACATCGATGCAATGTTGTCAAAAGAAAACCTGTCAACAGATTTTTAATTATATTCGTACTGGACACATTACTAACAAATTAAATTGATTTTTTCTGATGAGATTGACAGCACTCATTTGAGAGTAGCAAAGTGATGACGCAAAAATTTGGCAGTCCGAGATCAATCGGGTCGAAAAACATTCTACGCCAACTGAAAAAATAATAGATTAAATTTCAACTCCGATTATTTCTTCAGTTGACGCAGAATGTTTTCCTGTCCGATTGATCTCGTAGATCACGGGACTGCCAAAGTTTTGCGTTATCACTTTGCTATTCCTCATTTGATATTATCTGATTAAAGCGAGGTTGGTAAACTTTCTCTTTTTATGTAGATGTATACTTCTACTTCATGAAAGAATCTAACATTAAAATGGCATGAAATCAATATTATGCCATAAAAATTTATGAAAAATTCTATCCGAGTGATTGATGTTTTTCACACATGCAATAATTCGAATAAAAAATGCTTTAGTGCTACAAAATTAAAAATCGCATAATTCGAATGATAAAATAACAAGCTGCATAATTAGAATGATAGAAACATAATTCAAATTTTAGAATTTTAAGAACAACCTATTATTCTTCTATCTTTATATAGGCCGTTTTAGTTGATTATTAGGTTAACGTCAATATTTAGGCTCAGGCATGGGGGGGGGGGGCTAAACAAACACATATATTCCTAAGAAAATTTGATCAAATCTCATTGGTCAAAATTAACCACATGATTAACGAAGTTTAAACTGCGTTGTGATTGGCTTTTTTAATTTTTGGAGAGCGAGGGGGGATGACGTTAACCTAAAAATAAACTAAAAACGACCATAATATGAAAAACATCTAATAGATCATTAACCCTTTGTTTATAATATTATATGGGATCCATCTTTTTTTTTAATGCACATACGTACAGTACGTATGTACTTTAACACCAGTCACACTTATTTTGAAATTATTTGATCTACTCAATTACCTGTTCGGTTTTGTACTTTTTCTAACAATCTAGAAAAAATTATTCTATAAATTGTGGGTGGGTTGGACACTAATTACTTAATTAATCTAGATTGTTATCAAACATCATACTTTATGAATTAAATTAAACCTAACTTATGCTTACTTTAACTATTTTGATGTTCAAATATCCGTTAAGGTTTTCTAATATATAGAATACGTGTTAAATTCACTGTACTGTATTACGTAGCTGTGTGTAATATTCAGTATTACTATTGTAAAACATTAATCTAATGAATCAATATTCATGGATGAATTATTTCAATGCACTATTACTTAAGGCCGTTCGAGTTTAATTCTTCGGTTAGCATCACCCCCCCAGTTGAATTCTCCCTCCGAAAAATGAACAACCACTCGCCGATCACTCGATTTACATCGACCAATCAAATTGGCCCATATTTGCTCATTTTACGTACGTTGTGAAGGGTGCTGCGCCAAGTTTTTTCTTTTACTTGTTTACTTAGGTTATTTTCCCACTGGTTATATCGTACGATCGTATGATTTCTTCTTTTATTACGTACTGTTTGTTAGAAATCAGTATAACCCCAAATAACATGAAAATGTGCAGCAGCGATTTCCGGTATAAGCACATGGTAACAGCGCATGCCAGGGCCACAATCCAATTTCTGCCCTTGGCATTTCGCTGCTAATGTTTGTTGATTACCTTTTTCACTAAAAAATAAGCGCATACCAGTTCTTGTGCTTGGCATTTCGAAGCTGCGATTTGTTTATTTCCTTCTTCGTAAGAAATAGATTACCCGCCATAGCCCCAAACTAGTTTTCGCCCTTGCCATTTTTCTGCTCATGTTTGTTTATTTCCTTTTTCTGCGAACAATGTAATTAGCCCAGTCTTGGCACCGTTTGAAGTATGGTACTGGCACATGGTAAATTATGGTACCGATGCTAAAACAATTTTCACGTCACTTGCGCCTCGTAGAGTGGGAAGCCACTTCTAACTTTCGCCCCAAAGAAATGAGGTAATAGTGAGATCATCGTGAGTTAGAAGTGAATTCAATAGAAATAGTAGAGTTAGTCTAAAACTCATGTATTTATTAAGAGGGGAAAAGTATGTAATACACAATAAAACTCACGAATCGAGTTCTAACCTTCGAAATAAGAGTAGAAGTGTTAAGAAGTTTTCACTTGTCCTTAAAAACATTTGTTGTAATAAAATCGTTTATTGAATTTACCTTGTCCCCAAAGAATATTCGTTATTCTAAGTTAAAGTCGTATAGTTAGTTGTGACTTCGTAACCCGCGTTTTGAACTCCATTTAGTTTATAACACAGTTAGAAAAAAAGATTTTTTTTATATAAAAACATAAATCGATTAAACCCTTTGATTACCTAATTTATCGAACAATTAGTCCATCCTATTGTTCAATTAATCCCCAATTTCGCCCTTGATCACGTGTTGATCGTTAATAATATTAACAGTTGTATTTGAACCCTTTAACATTTCTCGCCATAGAATAAGGAAAGAGAATTAGATAAATAGAGTGGAATTAGAGCTATCAACCAAAGGCATTTATAAGAAATAAGAGAAATACTTACTTCGCTTGACCACGACGCAGCAAGACCCTAACGAACCTCGAGACCCGGACCAAATCAACCACGCCTCTTTTGCCTGACAATTCGAGGATCAAGAGTCTTGCAAGAGTAAAGGACATTGATTTGATTAGATAGTGGTGTTGTTAGTGGATTTTTGTTGCATAACCAATTTTCACCACTATAACAACGTATATGTTCGTTTCATTTTACCTCCTCACCCTCACGAGGGTCCTAGAAAGTGACGTTAACCGAAGAATTAACTGCAAGCGGCCTAAGGGTGAACATTGTAAATCCATAACAGATAAAGAAAGCCTCTTTTTACGTATACTGTACGTACAGTACATGAAACGATTCTTTAATCTTGAAAGATTCATTTAATTTTTATTGAATATCCAAAGTAAGGCCAGACCAATTTAATTCGGTGGTTTACATTATTGCCCCTTCTGCCTTCCCTATAAGAAAAATGGACCGTAAAGGTACAGGTTGGGGAGTAAAGGCACGGGTTTTGATGGCACGGATTAAACCCGTATTTGGTACGAAGGAGGCTTGGATTGGCACGGATTTTTGGCCCGTGGTGGACCGTATGCCCGTACAAAATGGACCGTTAATGACTCGGGTTTTGCAACACTTTACTAGTCCAAATGGCACGGGATTTGGCCAGGTAATTAACGTGAATTAACGTGTGATAAAAAAAAAAAATATACATACAAGTAGATTACATAAATTTATATCAACAATCAATACAATATAAACAAACTAACAACTGCTAATGTATCAAATTTTGCAAGGAATTTTTTTTGTTAAGACACCCAGAGCAGTTTCATTAGTGAAATTATGAGATATCGCAATTTTTTAAAAAAAAATCGTATATTGATCTTTCGCTCTTCATGAAACGAGCCAACACGTACCACCTTCGACACGTATCATTCCGTGAAATGAAGGTGCCATTACGTATGACGTGTCATAACGTGCCACCTCCCCCGTACCACTTTTTACCGTGATATTCCGTCAACAGCTCTATACGTACCACTCCGACCGTGCCATTCCGTGGATTCCAGACACGACCCGTACCACACCCCGGACCACTTTTTTTATAGGGCTTCCCCATTTTCCCCCCTCACTATATATGAAAATTTCGGAAAACTTTTATAATATCGCGGATAATTTCGGAAAATATTTTTATAATAAGCTCCCTCCATCCCCCCTCTTTTGTGAGAAGGATGTAATGTAAACCACCGAATTAAATTGGTCTGGCCTAATTCATAAAATTTTTTTTAACAAGTCCACACATAAGTGATTAGATTAATTCGAACTTTAAACCTGAACCAATCATTATATTCTCTTTATCACCACTAGTGTTTCGGTCTAAGCCTACTTTCAAAATCCGAAATGTTTCCCAAATTCCGAGACTTTTTCCGAAACCTCAATGCTTCGTTCTCAACTTTGCTCGTATTTTACGTTCAATGAATTTCTACTCGGAATATTTCGGATCACTATTCTTTAAGCTCATCAATTTCTCCCAGTTTTGCTCGATTTCAAAGTATCGTCCGATTTCAAAAGTTTCGCACAATTTGTCAGTTTTGGATGTTTTGCCCAATTCGAAAGTTTCGCCCAATTTCGGAGTTTCGCCCAATTCGTAAGTTTCGCCCAGTTTCGGAAGGTTCGTCCAGATTCGGAAGGTTCGCCCAGTTTCGGAAGGTTCGCCCAGTTTGGAAGTTTCGGAAGTTTCTGATTTTAAGCTTCTGGTGAAACTGGGTTTCGTTGGAATGTTCGATGTACTATGTAAATCAAATCTATATGTGGCCCTATCAAAAATTTTCGTGTAACATACGTGTAAAATACTGCGGAAAAAGTTATTTCGACAAAAGTCTAAGTCTTTTATTGGCTTTTCTTTTTTATGAAAAAACTATTTATTACATTAAAAAATACTATTCACTGAACTTCCATGTAAATTTCTAAACAGATTATTTTGTAGAATATCAAGAAGATACAAATTGAAATATATAAGAAATCGGCATATTCATATTGTATCCTCGATAGTCTACATATTAATCTATTTAGAAATTTCACGTGAGAGTTCAGTGAATGATATTATATATTTTAATGTAATGTAGAGTTTTTTTATAAACTAAAAAATAACAAATTATCACATTCAAGTTAATAATAAAAATACTGTGGAAATAGCTAAAAATTTATGTTTTTTTATTAGTTTTTTGGATATGAAAAAAAAACTCTACATTTCATTAAAATACACCATTCATTGAACTCTTACGCGAAATTACTAAATAGATTAATATGTAGACTATCGAGGAGATACAATTTGAAATATGCCGATTTCTTATATATTTAAATTTGTATCTTATCGGTATTCTACATAATAATCTGTTTAGAAATTTCACATGGAAGTTCAGTGAATAGTATATTTTAATGTAATAAAGAGCTGTTTTCATAACAAAAAAAAAGACAATAAAAAGACTTAGACTTTGTCGAAATAACTTTTACACGTATGTTACACGAAAAATTTTTGATAATTTATTTTCAATAGGGCCACAAGGACCCGAAATATACATAGATAGGTAAGGTGACTTTTAAATTTTTTATTAATTGCTGTACACAAGACTTTTTTATAATATCAGTACACAAAATTTATACCTTACAATAAAAAAATTAAAAAATATGCAAAATAAAATTCTAACCTTGATTATAGTATAAAATTTTATATAAGCTATAGCGATATATAAAATTATAATTTTTAGTAGTATCATATTATTTTTTTAAAAAAATTCTCACGCATATAAACTTGCGCATTAAGATTCATTACATTAGGAAAGTTTTTTAATGAAGCCCTATGCAGGACAGATTTGCGACCCTGCTAGTAATCATTGAAGAAATTTTTGCAAAGATTTCTAAGTACATACAAATCTGCAAAAATCTTTATAGTGCAGAACTGCGAAGATTTTTAAAAATATAAATTTTGTATATAACTCGGTTAATTATATTTCTATATAATATTATATATATCAAAACATGCAATTTTTATTGTCCTATTATAAAATCTTACAAAAATAAAATGAGATACTACAAAACATCTTGGAGACATTATACAAATACCATAAAATAGAAACACAACACAAATGCCATAGAGACACACTACTACAAACATCATAGAGACCACCATACAAACTATAAAAATACTACAATCATCGAAGAGATACTACAAATACCATAGAGCATCACTGTAGAAACACTACACAATGCCATAATGACACCATGTTGCCATAGATACTACAAATACCATAGAGACACAAACGTAAAAATGTATAAAAAACCTAGTGTAATTTCAACTAAAAACGATGAACCTACAAAAAAATACAAGAAAAATGACGAANACACTATACAATACCGTAATGACACCATGTTGCCGTAGACACTACAAACGCCATAGAATCATTGTAAAGCCACTACAACTGCCATCAACACATAGAGACACAAACATAAAAATGTACGAAAAACCTAGTGCAATTTCAACTAAAAACAATGAACCTACAAAAAAATACAAGAAAAATGACGAAAATAAAAAAACCTACTGAATTTACTAACACAACGAGAAATTCACATTAAATCTTAAAAGATCCCAACTGTAATCTCTACTATCTGACCCAAAGACGAAGCCGCATCTTTCAGAATGTTCAACTAACAATGCAAAAAGAAAAGTTGTTCCCAAAGAACAAATCGCTAAAACAGGAGTACTGAAACCAATGATGACTTCAATACCAACTATTAATGAAAGTTCAGGTAAGATAAATATTATAAATAAAAAAAATAGAGAAAAAAAAGCTACTTATCTTATTCAAATTTAGTAAAGCGAAGATGATCTAGATCTAATTTAGAAAATTTAGGGAATGAACTTATTAAATAAATAATAAAAAAAATTAAGTAAAAAAAATTATGAACAAAAAAAATTAATTAAAAAAAATTTAAATAAAATATAAAAAAAAATTATAAATGAAAAAAATATAATTAAAAAATAATTAAAAAAATAATTAATAATAAAAAAAGGGAATGCCTATTTCCACCATAGTATTTTGCTATTTCCACCATAGTTACACAAAAAGTTACTATTTTTAGATTTTAATATAATATTGTATATTATAATTTTAATTATTTTTAATTGGCCCAACTTGATTTAGGTTACCAAAACAAGACTTGTATAATATTATATGACATTAATGGCGTGTACCCAAAAATTATTTTTGCGAAAACAATGCACTGGGCCTTTGTGTAACGTATGTGCATATCTTGTGTAACCAGTATATGTACTGTGATTGGATGTTGCTTTGAACCTAGATTTAGGATTAGGGTGGGCCGGAATTATATCTAACCCGCTAGGGGATTACCATGATAGTGCCCACTAGCATTAAGCTTAATGCCAGCTGACCCAACCAAAATAAGACTTGAGTAACGTTACACAACATTAGCTATGTGTAACCAAAAATTATTTTTGCAAAAACAATGCACCAGGCCTTTGTGTAACCTAAGTGCATATATTACGTTGAATTCTAAAAATAGAAAATCTTGTGTAACCATGGTGGAAATAGCAAAATACCATAGTGGAAATAGTAGCCCCCTAAAAAAAAAGAAAAAATAATATAATAAAAAAAAGCAAATAATATTAAAAATCGAAAAAATATATAAATAAATAAAAAAAGGCAATTACAATTTGTACACTAGTATATAAACACGGGTACATATGATAACTTAACACAGGTACATATAATATCTTAAAATTTTGCTTATGAAACCACTCTTCGGGCTCTAACAAAAAAAATTCTTTGGAAAATTTTATATAAACTATAACTCTTTCCAATCCCAAAGCTGACCCTAATCCTAATCTTAAATGGGTTTAATTTTTGTCTATAATATATTTTATGCAGATTTGCAAATCAATTGATTAGTACTCGTGTACATACATGTAGTGTACAAATAGTTTTTTCTAAAAAAAATAATAATAAAAATAAAATAAAATAAATTAAAAAAAAGAATTAAAAAAATTTAAAAAAAAATAAAAATAAATAAAAAAATTAAACAAAAAAAATAAAGTAATAAAAAAAAAGTAAAAAAAATATTAAAAAAAATAATAAAATTAAAAAAATAAAAAATATGCAATAGATTATAAAAAAAATATGCATAAATAAATAAAAAAAATAATAATAAAATAAATTAAATTAAATTAAAATTAAAAAAATACAATTATTATAAAACGCACTTATGGTATTTTACCACCATAGGTAAATTAGATTTGCAAATCTATGTAACAAAAACAAAAAAATAAATTTTTACAAAACAAAAATAAATTTTATTACTTTAGGGTTAGGATAAGGCCTGGAATTTTATCAGGGCATCAGTATATACAAAATTTAGCAAAGAAATTTTTTATTAGGTGGTTTATAAGCAAAATTTTGCGATATGAATTTTTTTAGAAAAAAATAAACAAAAAAACAAAATTTTTTGTTACACCTGATCTTAAATTTTGATTGGCTATTCTAATAGTTTTGTGTAACATGGTGTAAAACACCATAGGTGCGTTTAGTACAATTCAAAAAATAAAAAAAAATTTAAAAAAATAAAAAAAATGATCAATAAAAAAAGAAAAAATTAAAAAAAAATTAATAAAATTAATAAAAAAAATGAAAAAAATTAATAAAAAAAAATTTTAAATAAAAAATATTAAATAAATAAAAAAAAATAAAAAATAAAAAAAAATACGCAATAAATAATTAGAAAAAAATACATAAATAAATAAAAAAATAATAATAAAAATAAATTAAATTAAATTAAAATAAATAAAAAAAGGAGTTGTAGTGGTGCCACCCCGAGTGGCAAATTATTTTTGCTGCCCCCAGTGATCATCCAATCAAATCACTTGGGTGCGACCCGTGATCGTCCAATCAAATTCGATCACGTGCACTTATTTTTTAAAAATACGCATAACAATAAAAAAAAAATAAATAAAAATAAATAAAAAAATAAAAAAAATAAAAAAAAATAAAAAATAAAATAAAAAAAAGTAACAAATGACAAAATCGTATTAACCAATTTATTTATGAATAAAAAAATGTCCGGATTTATTTATAAAAAAAAAAAAGAAAAAAAAAGTAATACAGTATAACGAAATCATATTACCACAAAAAATTTCTTACAGTAAAAAATACATCACACCGCACAAACAATTTCCAAACGTCAACAGCACAACTCCACAACAAGGCCACACCAAAATCGGCGACTCTAATAACTCCATTAACGACACTCCAACGGCGAAATCACACTCAGAAGAAAGAGAAACAACAATATATAAGAAAAAAAATGACTCCAAGATGAAGAAAATGGCGACTTCAATACTCCAGTAAAGATGGCTCCAACAGTGAAATCACACCTGGAAGAAAGAGAAGCGGCAGTAAAAAAAAAAGAAAACTGACTCCAAGACGAAAACCTTACCCAAACCACCAGTAATGACAGCTCCAACAGCGAAATCACACCCGAAGAAAGAGAAGCGGCAGTAAATATATAAGAAAAAAAAATGACTCCAAGACGAAAACTTACTGGAACCTCCAGTAACGACGGCTCTGACGGCGTAATCACACCCGGAAGAAAGAGAAGCAAGCAGTAAATATTAAAAATTAAAAAAAAAGACCCATGACGAAGAAAATGCCGACTTCAATACTCCAGTAACGACAGCTCCAACGGCGAAATCATATCCGGAAGAAAGAGAAGCGGCAGTAAAAAAAAAAACCCCCCCGACTCCAAGATGTAAACCTTACCCAAACCTCCAGTAACGACGGCTCCAACGGCGAAATCACACCTGGAAGAAAGAGAAGCGGCAGTAAATATATAAGAAAAAAAAACGACTCCAGGACAAAAACTTACTGAAACCTCCAGTAACGACGGCTCTAATGGCGTATTCACACCCAGAAGAAAGAGAAGCAAGCAGTAAATATTAAAAATTAAAAAAAAAGAGACCCCAAAACGAAGAAAACGGCAACTTAAATACTCCAGTAGCGACGGCTCTGACGGCGAAATCATACCCGGAAGAAAGAGAAGCGGCAGTAAAAAAAAAAATTCTTGATTCCAAGACAAAACTTACCCAAACTTCTAGTAACGAGGGCTCCAACGGCAAAATCACACCCGGAAGAAAGAGAAGCGGCAGCAAATATATAAGAAAAAAAACCAACTCCAAGACGAAAAACTTACCGAAACCTCCAGTAACGACAGCTCCAACGGCGAAATCATACCCAGGAAAAAAGAGAGGCAGAAAACAAAGCAGATCTAGATCAAAAAAAATAAAAACTTATCTGATTTGATTGGTCGATCCGTTCGTTGGTGGGGGTGGTAAAAAATATTTACCACCAGGGTGGCACCAGGACTTTTCCTAAAAAAAATTCAAAAAAAATAAAAAAATTTTTAAATAAGAATAAAAAAACTGATAAAGTAAAATAAAAAAAACAATAAAGTAAAATAAAAAACAATAAAGTAAAATAAAAAACCAATAAAGTAAAATAAAAAAAAAATAAAGTAAAAAAAAATAAAAATAAAAATAAAAAGTAATACAAGTAGTATACATGCAGATGTGGAAATAAAAAATGTGCTTTATTTACTTTAGGCCATGCAAAATTAATTAATTGGTTTTCATAACCCGGCCGGGTCAAAATTTGAAAACTTCTAAAAAAAAATTTTATATGTTTTAATAACCGAGTGGGTTTTAAAAAAAAATTTTATATAAATGTTATAAAATTTTATATATGAAATTTAAAAAAAAGAGTGTATCTATTTGTCGTCAGCGGTGACAGTCACAGGAGTGTAATTGACCAATTAGATCAAAGGATTATATGTAATATGAAAAATGCAAAAACTTTGATTTTTTTAAAAAATCACTCCTAACTTAAAATTTTTGTTTATGAAACTATTTTTTTTTAATGCAAAAAAAAATTTCTTGCAAAATATTAATATATACAAAGCTATACCTGAACCCTAATGATAGTAAGTTTCAACGCTTTGTTTTTGTTTTGTTTGAACATTACACAATCTAATTGGTCAATCATGCTCCGGTGACTGCCACCTTCTAAAAAAAAAGCCGGCCAGCTGGGTCTATTTTTAAATTTTCATGTTATGAAAACAAAATAATTAAATTTGTATGGCCTTATTTATTTATTTATTTATTTTTGTTTTTTAGAAATCAAAATACCACGTGTATTCAATTTCAAAACAAAGCGGTCAGACCAAATTTATATTAAAAATAAACAAATTAAACTTTTACATATAGAATTTTGATATACAAATACACAAATTAAAAATCCAACCTTTTTAATAATTTTTTAAAAGAATACACAAATTTAAATCTTACTTCATTTAATTTGTCTATGATGGCTACGCATTCTCTAACCTAACCTATCTATATATATTTTGATGTCCTGGGCCACATATAAATTTTATTTACATAGTATATTGGGGTGCGTGGTATCTGCATCCACTTATTGTGCAGGTAATACAAGCTCTTGGATAGGAAATAGCCAATTGGAGAGAGCAAATTTTGACTATTCCAGTTAGCCCAAAGAAGAATTCGAATACACGTAAAAAGAAAAAAAAAGCAAAAATACGCAAAAACTAATGTTTAAATTGGGTCCGTATTATTTCGCTGACAATTACTTCACCGATATAACATTTTACCGACAAATACTCACCAACAAGTTCATTTTACCGACATTTGTTTCACCGAAGTTCATTTCACCAACAAGTTTTTTTCAAAAAGCACCCTAACTTTAGCCCTAATTCTACCTAATTCTACCCTGACCCTAACGACAATGACCAGAATTACTTTGTCGATAAAATGAGCTTCGGTGAAATAAACTGTCGGTAAAATGAACGTGTTGGTGAATAATTGTTGGTGAAATGTTATGTCGTAAAGTGATTGTCGATTAATTGATTGCCACCCATTTAAATCAATCTTGGTGCACTAATTAAAAATGACAGCATTACGATGTTTTTGCCTGCTTAACATATGGAAAGATAAAAATACCAATTTAAGCTATAGTAATAGTATAAAGTGCTGGTTTTAAATAAAATCAGTATGTTGATTTCCTATCTTAAATTTAGCATGTTACGTTGGCCTTCTTTAGATATACTATGTTGAATTTTCTGTAATGAATGAGAGCCATTATATCATAGTAAAACAATTTATATTGATCAAATGTTTTTATTAAATATCTGGCTAAATTATTAAATGTCATGGATAATGCTGAAATTGAAGTTTGAATCTATTTTACTGTGCTTTTCAAATTACTTTTGATCAGTGAATTTCATGTGCCACACACTACACAGAATCTGGAATTTTTATTAATTTCCGCTAATCACAATAATTCGAAAAGTACTGTAATATATGATTTTACAATTTTTTTGGTTCATTTTAACTTTTTTTAGAATAGAGTCTAGTTCAGTGTCTATAGATAGATTTTGGTAAGGTTTATATTTTAAACTAATATGCCGAATTTTAACAACATTGATTTTAGTGTTATCTGCGACATTTAATATTTATGATAGTTTCTGGTTTATTTATTTTAAGCACTTGTATAAAAATGACATGAGAATGCAAAAATTTGGTAAGAAAAATTAGCCTATTCAAGACTTTTTTCAACCTAAGTATAGAATTCGAATAATATAATGGAAAATACTAAAATTTGGTTTTGGGTTGCTTATTTTTAGGCAAAAAAACCAATAAGGGCTGTGACAGATATTATGTATTATCCATTTACTATAAGGGCACCCCCCTCCCCCCACGTAAGACGATTCTGATTGGTCAATTTTAAAAAACTTTTGAAGAGTGGCGAAATATAGCGTTCTTCCATATAAATTTTTTTTCTTACTAAGTTAACGATACATGTTCACTAATTGAAAGTTGTAGAGCTCATCGAGACGCATCTAATGCAGTTAGAACATCCAATCAGCCCACTGGATGTGAGATATCGTCGAAAAACGATTGGCCGACTATATAAAATCCCATGACAGATTACATATAAAAATCACTATAGGCGAAATGTAGCGTTCTTCCATTTAAATTTTTCCTACTAAGTTAACGATACATGTTCACTAATTGAAAGTTGTAGAGCTCGTCAAGACGCATCTAACGGTGGTTAGATCATCCAAATCGGCCTAGTGGATGCGAGATATCATCAAAAAATGATTGGCTGACTATATTAAACAAACATTGTTTACATAGAGATTTTATATTGTCGGCCAATCGTTTCGACAATATCTCGCCATCCACTAGGCCGATTTGGATGATCTAACCACCGTTAGATGCGTCTCAACAAGCTCTACACCATTCAATTAGTGGACATGTATCGTTAACTTAGTAGGAAAAAATTTTAAATAGAAGTACACCACATTTGCCTATAGTGATTTTTATATGTAATCTGAGTCATGGGATTTTATATAGTCAGCCAATCATTTTTCAGTGATATCTTGCCATCCACTGGGCCGATTTGGATGATCTAACTACCGTTAGATGCGTCTCAACGAGCTCTACAACTTTCAATTAGTAGACATGTAACATTAACTTAGTAAGAAAAATAATTTTAGATGGAAGAGTGCCACATTTCGCCACTCTCCAGTTAATAGGTGGATTATCAATTAATAAAAATATAAAAATTTGGCATCATGCAAAGTTTTACTAATGAAATATACCTTTGGCTACTAAATAAACTTTTTTAGCACTCAAAAATACACATTTCAGTATATAATTATATTTTAAATAACTTTAATTAGTGCTAAAATTATAATATATTAGTAATATATTATATTATATATAGGGAACCGCTATTTACACCATGGTTTTTGCTATTTGCACTATAGATTTTGTGTAATATTAGATTATCAATCAACCTTTTCTATTTGCACCATGGTATATATATTGCACCAATAAAAACTCGCCTTTTTTGTAGATTAACAGCGCTATTAATATTGTGTAATATTACACAAATCTTGTTTTAGTAATCTAGTATGCCTGCTAATCTAATTTATAATACGGGCCAACCCTAACCCTAATTTTATAATTCGGGCCAACCCTTACCCTATTTTTTAAGGCCTTAACATAATATGGGCCAGATTTTCGCAAATTTGTATAACCTTAGACTGTTTTCATATTGCACTAATAAAAACTCGCCTTTTTTTGTAGATTAACAGTTATTCTTACCATTAATATCATGTAACATTATACAAATCTTATTTTGATAACTAATCTAGTAGGCCTGCTAACATAATTTTATAATGCGCGCCAACCCTAACCCTAATTTTATAATGTGGCCCAACTCTTACCATAATTTTTTAAGGCCTTAACATAATGCGGGCTAGATTTTCACAATTTTTGTGTAACCTCAGACTGTTTTAATGCTGCACTAATAAAAACTCACCTTTTTTATAGATTAACAACATATAGGAGTACAACAATACTAGGGCGTAGGATCGATTTTTTGAACACATGTTCTTCTGACGTCAATTAGCCAATTAAAAATCAGGATCAGGTGTAACATAAAGAAATTCAAAACAAACATTTGTTTTGCAAAAATCGTATTTATCGCAAGCTTTATACTAGCAAATCGTTTTTCTGGCCTAACAAAAAAGTTTTCTCGCACAATTTTGCTATATAATGCTCCTTCTAACAACCAATATGAACCCAAACCCTAACATAAATTAATTTTTTCCTCAAGGACAATTGATGCCAGAGGATCATGTATTCGGAAAATCGATCCTAGGCCCTGTCAATTTCATAGGAGTACAAAATAAGATTTTTCAAATGTTCGTATAACTATACTATAGTGCAAATAGAAAAGGTTGATTGATGATCTAATGTTATACAAAATCCATGGTGCAAATAGCAAAAACCATAGTGTAAATAACGGTTCCCTATATATATAATTATATATATTATATATATGTAATGTAAGACTTTGGCTTACCCCCCCTCCCCCTCTATGATATTACTTAATATCTGTCATGGCCCTAAGAAATCCTTTTTTTACTTTTATAATATTATTTGCTTTTAGTAGTACTTTCGATTTTCAAATACTGTATATTGTTGACCTATAGAAAAACACAAAAGTGACTATAACTTTTGATTTACCAATCCAAATTGAATGAAAAAACCACCATTCGATTCAGCTCATTGAGACGGTTCTAACGAGCTATAGATCATCCCGATACAATCACTGGATAATAAGATCGAAACCAATTAACAATCAATATAGGATTTGCAATCTGATTAGCTGAGGACCTTCTGCACAAATGTTTTTACATGTATTACTTCTAAAACATGTCATATTTATAGCATATATTTTATATATTTCATTTATTATACATATATTATTTATTTCATATATTATATTTCTATTATATATATACTATATATTTTATTAGTAGTAGATATAACATATATTGCACATGTAGTAGATATAGTCTGTTATATTTGTGAAAAATCAAAATGTATAAAAGTAGCCGATGTGGACCCAAGTTCAACATCGAGTCTTCATACTCTTTCAATAATAAAAATAACTATTAACTACACAAATCAAACAGTTATTAGTATCCTTATATACTTTTAATTGTAGCCTCTTTCGTAATTGCAAATTGCCTTAAATCTTCTTTGTTAAGTTTTATTAAAAAACGTCTTCTGACTTAGATATACCACAGCACAAAGTTTAAAGTTACACAAAGTATTCACTGTCTAAGATTGCTCTAGTTACCTAATATCTTTGAAGAAGTGAATATAGGATAACAATGTATTGTTAATATGCTAAAATTTTAATCCTGTTTTGAAAATGTTATGAAACATTTTCAGTCTTTGTAAGTACAGAATCATATACTTTTGACAGGTAACATCAATCCAAATTAAAGATATTTTGAAGAGTATTTTTGAACTTTATTATATAATGACATTTAAAATAAACTTGATATCCAATCAGTTTTAAAAAGACTAGTCTATCACTGTCTTTTTCAGTTCACAATATTTCTATCTAAAGTTTCTATAGACATGTATTTAATCAGTATTCAGTCATGTTTTGACAGTTTTAATAACATGATTATTAGATATACTGTATTATAATTGGCTTGTTTAATATTGGGGAATAGCTAACCTGAAGGAGGAGGTTATGTTAAACAACTAATTAACTTTGAACAGCCTTAATTTGGTTTGGTGGTTGTTGGGAAATCATTACTAAAAGTTTAAAAAACCTTTGAATATCTAGAGAAATTGAGTAATTTTTTCTTTCTTTGAGCTTAAACAAAGATTTCTCAGCAACTATCTATCCGAATTTGATAAAAAAATTTTTATTTTAATTCTATGGTTTCATAGAATTAAAATCAAAAAAAATTGATTGAATTTGAATAGCTGGTTGTCGAGAGATATTCATTAAAAGTTAAAATAATTTGGCCGCAGCTTTGTTTAATAACATCTAAACTTGAACGAAGATTTCTCGACTATGATGTGCCGTTTATATGTTATCTGAATTTTTTTCGCATACAGTACGTACAGTTGTTTCTAGTGATTTTATTGGTCAATCGTATTTATTCCAAGTGATCAGCAAAATTTTCGCGTACAGTACGTTGTAACAGGGAATAGGGTATTATATAAACAAACCAAATAAAATAGCAAAATGAAAATTTGTGTAATTTTGAAAATATCTTGATATTCAATATGAGCTATGTAAGTTAAAGTATTAATTTTTTTTATTTAATTGTTTTATTCAATTAATCTGAGATTTTTTTTACCTTTTATGTGCTTTTTCCATTATTTTTGAGAATAGTATTCAGGGAAGATTCTTAGTTATAGATATAATACTTTTATGTTACATACTGAATTAACTTTTCAGGATTATTTCACGGAAATATAAATCAGTATTAAATAAGAAATTAACTATTTGATCAAAAGTTGTTAAAGTGATGTGAATAACATTATATTAAGATTTTATGTGTTGTAATTTGTGAACATGAACTTATTGAATAAATGACTTTCACATATAATACTGATTAAGAAAGAAGTCATCCTTGTGATTATCAAAATAATGCTACTATTTGGTGAAAGAATAATTTTAGTTGTCACTGAAAATAGAATTTAAATAAAATTATTTGTCACCGAAATTAGAATTTAAATAAGATTATTGTATTTGCCACTGAAATTAAATACGAAATTATGTTTGTTTTAAGAATAAAAATAAAATTGTTTTTTTTGAATTGTTGAAGTTTTTTTTGATCAATTGGATTACATTGATTAGATTATTTAGCAGGAAAATTAAGAGAGCAAGACGCTTTTAGGACTTTCGAGTATTGAACTCTAAGTGAGTTGGCTAAGAGGGAAACACTAGGGTTCTCGGCATGAGGGTCCTTGGCATGCCACTTATGGCATGCCATTGAGTCTAAAGGCATTCTATTAAGTATAATAATATATAAACATATAAAGATACAATTTATATTTTAAAAATATTTTTTATCCAATTAAATTAAACAAGTAAATCATGTGTTTATAGCATGCCTTGGTATGCATTTGGTACGAAGTTTAGAATTTGGTATGCCATCTGGCATGCCAAATTTTTTTATCATGCCAAGAACCCTAGGAAACACTCTTCTATATATGATATTTGAATACATATACTGTAGTGTAGCATTAACAAATCTTAATGTCACATGTATATTTCAGCATCAATGAATGCTAAAATAAATCATGTGATTGGTTAGCTAATATTTAAATATCAGTTCTTTTTTCTAACTAATATACGTGAAAGATTCTAATTATTCTAGCTAAAATAATTATCAGTGGTTAGAAATGTACTAAGAACATTTTTATGAATGTAATATAAAATATAAATTGATAAAAAAATTTAATCTTTAAGTTTAAAACAAGTCTTTACAAAGTTATTTTTAGGAAATACCTATTTAAAATAAGAACTGATGTCTTACGCATTATTAATATGTTGTTTCAACAAATGGTTACTTTTGCTAAGCAACTTGTAGTGAATAAAACATGTAACATTAATTGATATTCTAATTAAACCAATTATATGGGTTCTGACACATCAATTCTTCTTATTACGCATCACAAATATCTTAGTTTACATATATATCTGATATATAAAATGATACTGGGTCCAATCTTTTCGCATACTTTAGCACCATTTCTTTGTTTAATAACTTTACTTACTGTAAAAGTGGAATAGATTTTTGTGTAATTATTTAAAATATTTTTGAAACATGGACTTTTGAACAAAATATTCTTAAGCATTTCCGAGTGGTTAACTTATTCACAATATCTTTACTTACTGTAAAAGTGGCATAAATGATTTTTGAACAAGGACACTTTTGAACAAATATTCTTAAGCATTAAGTGGTTAAACTTATTTGTGTACTGTACTGTTTCAATATAGATTTAATTTGGAATTCTATACATGAAGGGAATATTGCTGAAACAAAGAAATGGAATATTATGCGTTAATTTAAAGTCAATATATGATCATTCTTTTAAAGATTTCATTTAAAATAAATAGATTTCTAGAAAATTAGAAGAATATCATATATTATAAAATATTACGACAGAGTGAGAAATATTTCATTGATAAATTAGTATAAATTTTTTAAATATTTGTTAATATACAGTATTTCTGTCTTTGATAATTTGGTTTATCGATTAGTTGTTAAATAAACATATATGGGTAATTATTTTTGAATTCTGACCAAAAATATTATTACGTCATATATATATAATTGGTCTGGGTTCAAAAATAATTACCCATATTACCTCTCTAGCTTTGGCTGCTTGCAGTAGATTTTTCAGTTAACATCATTGGGAGAAGAGAGAAGGAAGAAAATGAAATGAATAAATTAACTTATTTTGGAGTAATAAATCTATTATGACAAATTAATTTTCAGTTCAAAAGCTATCAAACTGCGCATTGGCAGTGGTGTAGTATTCAAATTAGTTTGTACAGAATTGCATAGTTTTTTTTTGAGATGCGTGTTGATGGCATTTTTATACAAATATATGCTCTAACTCTAAACTCTAAAAAAATTTTAAATCCACTTAAATTTTGTTTTTATAGCAAGTACTAACAAGGATTTTTTACTAGTAGTAACCAGGTTGGTGAAATGCAGAAAAGTCTTCCACTACTATCAAATGTAATATGACTTATTGATGGTATGTCAATTACTAGGACCTGGCTTAAGTTTAATGCATTTCAGAAATTATAGCACTAGAGAATAATGGAAGTTCTATTTGATAGAGATTTGTATATAAGAAACATTATAGAAAAAAGTATGTCATATGATAACATTGAAAAATACATCAAACTTTGTCAGCTCGTTCTTTAGCTGTTTATAAAATGTAAGTTTTGTAATAAACGTTAATATGTACACATCATATATTTTGAAATTCTCTCTTTTTAAAAATCTTAGTAACAATTATGAAAAGTTATTAAGTATTAATCTTAATGTTGGTATTTTTTTATTTTATATTCTTTTGTACTTACGAATCTTTTTATTTACTTTAAAGCATAGTAGATAGTTTATTAGATTTGAATGTAAGAATCAAAAATCTAAATACAAATATAGAAAAAAATTTCTAAACAATTAGCACCAAACTAAATCTTGTTTAGCTAATAGGCTACCATTCAACCAACCCAGTCAAACAGCCTGTCTAAACAAGGTTCCTGGCCAAATTTGATTATCAAAATCAAACCCCTGCAGTATAGCTAACTTTTGCATATTTAGAAAAAGTATATATGCAGTAAATATATATATGTATACTTTTTTTTAAAAAAATTTAAATTCTTTAAAAAAATTAAATTCTTTCAAAAAATAAAATTCTTTAAAACAAATTAAATTCTTAAAAAAAAAATCAAAAATTTTAAATGTATATTCTTTGCAATCTCATAGGTATCGTTTATTTTTTGCAGGACCTTTTGCTAAAAGATATATATTTGTTAATATTAATTAAAATTTTGTAATTTTCTGATTAACTAAATTACTTACCACGACAAATTGATTCAAAATGTGTACCCCAGCAGCTACATATTTCACAAAACTCTAATAGAGTAGCAAAGCAATAGTTCATGTTTTGGGCTATAAAGCCAAAAAATTGACAATGTGGCTGGGTAGGATCGTGAGGAAAACATACATCCCACACGTTTATATCAGTTGTAGTAGTGATTGTATTCTTAGGATGAAAGTCTTGATCAGGTGCAAGCAAAATTGTTAACTTATAGGGTAATAGATACAAGCGATCTATTTTTTTTAAGATATCATAAATATAATCGTTCTCTATGATTTCAATCTCTTGATATCTTGCTTCTGAACTTGAAAGATTTTTATCTTTGCCAATAATATATGTAAACACCAAACAACATTTTACAGTTCGATACTAAAAATTTTGAAATTAATAAATTTCAAGAAAAAAAATAACATAAAATATTATAGGTTTAGAATATATATACTTCTTTGTGGCATTATTATCTCATTATTACATTGATTATTCCAGTTTCAATTATCTGTGTATTGATCAAGCAGCTGTTTATAGCTGCGAGTTGCTGTTGATTATTTTTTATAACTTTGAAATCTTTTTTTGCAAAGTCAGTTGGATCCGTTTGCTCTGATGAAGAGGGCTCACTGCCTTTGGCATTCTGTTTGTAAGTTTAAAAAAAATATTTAATTTAATTAACCATCATGCCCATATAAAAAGTTATAAGTATTAATGTTATAGAGGAACCTGAATTTTATGGTATGTTTATTATAGTTATAGTTGTTAGATGGAACTGTTGGTGAAAGGCAAAGCTTAAAACCGAAGTGAGGCAAGATCTCTAGAGGACTTAGTGTAACAAACCTATCTGCATATATTAAAGGGTTTGTATTTAAAAAAAGTGAATAAAAAAATATGTCTGTATGCTAAAATAGAACTATTATCCTGACATTTAGGATTAATTTGTGAGAGGAATGTTTTTTATTTTTCAAGAAATTTGATCTTTATCAAATAATATAAACAAATAAATTTTGTTCTAATCATAGACAGTTGCATGAATGATGTTCATTAGTGTTATTTGTGCATGTGATACAAGCCTAAAATAATAAGATTTCTGGATTTTTCTATTATCGTTAATGGCCATGTAAAACAAATTGTAGTAATAATTTTTTTGCTCACTTTTTTTATAAAAACTTTTTTGGCATATATTGTCTGAATCTCTACAGAAATCGAATATTATTGTTCGAATTATTGCAGAAATCGAATCCTCTAAAAACATATTGCATACCTAACCATTTCTGAATTTTAATTTTTAAATTCATTCAAATAAGAATTAGAAAAATTCCATATATTATATCATCAACCATTAAATAAATGCAAATACAATTGATTTAGCATGATGTAAAGATAAATTTTTAATATATCGACTAATAATCTCTTAATGTTTCAACATTTTCTGTCAAATTAAGAAATTGTTTAGCATTTTTAAATCCAGAATTCTATGTATACCAAAAAAAACTGATTTTGAAGCTTGTTTAAAAAAGATAAGCACATTATACTAAATGAATAAATATTTTGTTCATTCTCAAGCTTAAGCAATAGCCCATATTATTTGTTTATTAACTATTTTTGCTCAGGTGACAAACACTATTAGAAACTGCAATAACTCGCCATACAACTTTTATTAGAAACACATGAAGTTTACTTAGCAAAATAAAGCTTTTCATTATATAAGCTAGTTATATCCCATTATCATTGAAAGAGCCATATATTCTAAAAAATGAGATTGATTATGATATCGCATGGATTTCTATATCCAATTCTAAGAAATAAGTAATGTTATTACTTAAAAGTTAATATTGTAACTTTGTGGTCCCATGGGACTGCAAAATCATATGGTCGAACACTAGCCTTAGCAATAAAGAGTCATCGAATGTGGGCTCTTCAATGTCTTTTGAAAGAAACTTATTTTAATTAGATTTATTTAGCTATTATAGTAATATTAGTTTATTTAATATATTAAGTTTTATTTATTAAATTATTAAATACTATACAATTTTGTTATTTTAGCACTACAATATTAGAACCAATTATATTATTCTGTGTAAATATTTTATATAGGTTACTTTAAACCAATGGATATCCATAGATTTAAAGTAACCTGTAGATTATTTATATTATTTATAAACATTACTATACGTAGTTTACTCTAAAACTGGAGATAGAAAACTGGAGGTAGAACATAGTTTTCTTTCTATAAGTTTTTACTGTCTTTGTTTAGTCCCAGAAAGAAGATTTGTGAAGACATGAGTTGAAAATAGTTCTGAATTAATAATCGTCATTTTGCTAAAAACTCAAAACATCACCGTAGATAGCTACTTCATATTTAAGTAAAATAAAAATAAATTCATATAGTACTTTGATTCAGTGATATAATTTAGTAAGTAATACTGTAACAATTTCTCGACATCCACCTTGATTTAATAGCTTTATCCATCCATTTTCTGCCTGCTTCTTCAAAATTGTTTTTTTCAAATTTTTATTTATTTTTAAATAGTTATGCAAATAAACAAAATACCAATTATGAATTATTGTATGAAATTGACTAATTTATATAAATTTCTGATATTATCAATTATTTAATAAATTTATTTACAAAAATGAAAAATAAAAACCTATATAAATAAAAATTATAATTTAAAATATATACAAGTTAAAATCAAAAAATATATAATAGAAGTATGATGATTCTAAATTTATTAGAGCTTTCATTCTGTCCTATGATTTCGATTTGTTGAATCAACTCTTTATTACATTGAGTGATTCGATTAGTTTATTCTCGACAAATTGAATTAAATCTAAATTCAAATACAGTTCGTCTATAAGGATAAGATTGAATTCAGACAATTCTACTCTATCTACTGATCTCTGAGTAAAATTATTCTTTAATGGATCTTTTAAGATACCAATGGTTTCCATTTTACTGAATCTTGACAATACTCCTTCAATTTTATGCACCATCTTAGGCCTAATTTTATCACAATCCTTATTGTTATAAAATAAAAACATTTAATATCATAAAGAAATTTAAATTTGATTAAATTAGATTATATACCTTTGGATGTCTAATGCAAATCTAATTACGAACATGGTGCAGGTGGTATAGCAATGATTATTAATCAATTTTTGCGATAGTGAAATTAAAAAAAACACATAATAAATATATTTTATTTATTAGTTCAAGATGCAAATTAACTATCGCTAATTATAAAAAAAAACTGATTAATGATTATTATTATATCACTTTCTAGACTCATATTAAATGCTCAAATATACCTTGCATTGAATGATTATTGTATATCCTCTCTAGCCTCCTATCCAATCGATACCTCTGTCGCCTGGTACATGTCTATAGAGTAAAAAAATTGAGTATTTATCTTCATTATTGTCAAGAGTCAAAAAGAACATTCATAATCATATTTGAACACATGATTACAGCCATGAAGAGCTTTCACATGTATCCTATTCACCACAGCTCTAGAGCAACTCCATAAATGACTTTTTGATAACATGAGAAGAACGTTCATAACCATGTTGGCCACATAATTATGGTCACAATGAGCTTTCATTCCCATGATTTACATCTAGCGGCAGCGCAACTTCGGATACATAACAACTAAACTATGACTCAGTGAATACTCACTCAAGTCTATGTAATTCTATATTCATTTTCATAAAAATATTTCTAATCCTATCTTCAAATGCTTTGCCATTCTTGCGCGGTGACTTTTTTCTAACTTTTTCTTTAACGTACACATATTCAAATTCCATCTCACCTTCTTGAATAACAATACCAAAGTTAGCGGAAGACATTTTTTTAAATTAAAAAATAAGGTAGCTGCCCAACGCTGTCACGCAAAACCAGGAATGGGAAAATTATTTAAGGATGGGTATAGTCTGGGGTTATTAAATATAGTAATTAGTTAGTTTGATATATACTATGAATATTGTTGTTTACTTATCATATGTTTATAATATATATATATATATATTTTTGAATGAAGCTTGTATTTTTTAGCATGTGCGTACATACATGCATTGTAACAAAGGCTTATAACAAATTGATTTTTTTGAATTACTTGAATTTCTGAATTTGGCATACGGTTCGGCATATACCTTAACATAATTTTTATAGGCATTTCGGGTTAAAACCTGTATAACCTGCGGTCGTGATTTCTGGATTTTGCACTCTGCCATTTTTTTAATCAAATTTTTAAATATACTAGCATTCTTGCACGTCCTTATGGACGTGCAGTAAAAATAATTATTAATGTACTGTATTGCAGCCACCACATAAGTCATATTTTAGCGAATATTACTTAGGCTTGATATTTGTGGCTTTTTGATTATTTGCAGTCACCACATGAGTCATATTTTAGTGAATATTACTTAGCCTTGATATTTGTGGCTCCTTGACTATTTATTCACGGGATTTACAGCGCAATTAAACTTTTAACTTCGGAGAGATCAATTTATCTCGTGACAACATAAGGCAAAAAAAAACTCCAAATCCGGTTTTCTTGACAACATTAATGTTTGTGTGTATGACAATCAGAACGTTTTTAACGCGGGCACATCATAGAGATTTACCATATTGCGGCTACCACATAAGTCATATTTTAGCGAATATTACTTAGCTTTGATATTTGTGGCTTTTTGATTATTTGCGGTCATCACATGAGTCATATTTTAGTGAATATTACATAGCCTTGATATTTGTGGCTCCTTGATTATTTATTCACGGATTCACATAAATAAAGTCCATGCGACGCATATTCGTGATGTTTAAGTGCATAAATTCACGTTTTTACTGCGTTTAGTGCATTATCCAATTAGTTATATATAACTTACAAATAATTTACATAAGAAATTACAATAAAATTTACATCAGTGAATTACATGTAACTTACATGTGAATTAACAACCCTAAATCACCTAAAATTTTTTATCTCAGAAATTATAAATCACATAAATTATAAATTACATGAAAAACCAATTTACCGATTATTTTACAAGTTGCAGCGTAATTTCATGTAATACAACCCTAATGTTAACAAATACCATTACGAAGTAGCACAGATATTAGGAAAGATGCAGTTCAATTTTAACAAAATTTATACTCACTTAAAAATTTTATTGATCTGGAATGTGATTCGGGTAATTCTTCAAAAGTGGAATTTTAATGAGTTTTAAATGAATAAATATGTTGCATAATTTTTATATTAAAGTGAAATTTTAGGGCTAATGTTGGAGAATAATTTTCTTACTTGGTCCTTTTTTCTGGCTTTCTCTAATAATCTCCTACTAGTGCTGCATCAGCTACTTAAAATTGCTCCGAGTTATCAAGAGCTTTAAAATAGAATGCAGAATATTTTTCCACATTATTTTCAAAATATGTGAATTGAATCACGACTATCTTTTCAATTCTTCATTGAACGATTATTAGTATCTTTATACATTTAGTTGTATCCTCTTTTGCAATTGCGAGTCATCATAAATCCTTTTCATTGTGTAATTGTCCTCGCTACGCTTCGGACACATCTGTTCAAGTAAACTGAATCCACGTCTATGCAATGTTAGTCAGCTACGGCCAATAAAATTTGAGGATTGACGGTTCCCGTGATGATCTTCGGTCAGTGTAACAATTGATTAATAGACCGTTTTATGTGTTACACATGTGCACTATTTTGCATATTCGTATTAAACGGCTATTAATTAAAAATTATGTATTAATATTGCTTCGAGATTCTGATTTCCTAGTAGTATATAAAATTATTAATTATTTATTTGATTATTATCCTGTTAACGCAGAACTTAGAACAAGGTAATTCGTGGGTTCTTAAGTTTTTTTTTTTTTTTTTTTTTTTTTTTTTGTAATGAAAATTTTCAAATCTGATTATCCTGATATTGAGTATGGAACTAGTAATCAGAATGGAATTTCTGACGATAATGTACCTTTGGCGAATCAAAAAATAATTATAAAAAACTAGCTGTTGGATTGCAAGCAAATGGATTTAAACGTGGCGATATTTTAGCAATTTGTTCACATAATCATATAAATAATACAGTACCATGGGTTTTCTTCCCTGTTACTAATATTCTTCAAAAGATAAATTGCTTATTGAATTGAATAATATTTATAATTAAATAGGTGGATTACCATACTGTGTAATTACGGCCGGTAAATCTACTTATTTGAAAATAACTGTAGCTTGAATCTTTTCGGTTAGTTATTTATAATTGTGAATTAATATAAATATCTTGTCTTTTATTTATTAGGTGGCAAAGTATTCCCATCTAATCCTTTGTGTAAAGTGGAAAAAATTGCATCCCAATTGACTGATTCCGGCGCATCTATAATATTTGCACATCAAGAATGCTATGATGTCGTTGTTCGTGCAGCAGAAAAAGCAATATTCCAAAATCTAAAATTTTTTTGTTTGAAGAAAAAGAATTCTGTGACTTTAACTTTACTGCTCACTAATCGGCGATCGTGAAATTGAGCCTGTTTCATATACACCAGAAGAAGCTAGAGCAACTACTGTCCTCCTATGTTACAGCTATGGAACAGTTGGAAACCAAAAAGGAGTAGAAATTACACATACATATATCGTTGCGAGTGTGGCACAGATTATTGCAATGGATGATTTTGGAAATGATGCCATTTTTATGGGAATGTTGGTGAGTATTTTTACATAGAGTATTAATCTTTTAGAAAAATTACATTTTCTAAATAAACCACTTTACTACAGCCTTTTTCCCATATCTATGGATTGTTCGTTCTTATTTTTTGACTGTCTGCTATAGTAAGTTTCTAAACGTTATTTAGTTGATTAGTTTTTTTATATAATTAATTCATGTTTTATATCAATTTTAAAGGGAGGTACTATCGCCATTGTTCCAAAATCTAATGTAAGAGAAATTTGTCGTTGTATTCAAAACTATAAGATTAGTTACGCTCATTTCATTCCGCAAACCATACATAAATTGGCTGAGGATCCTATTGTTAAAAACTATGACATCTCAAGTTTAAGAATAAAAGCAGAGAGTCGAATGAAAAATTTCATATAATTCTTAAAATACCAATTAAACAAGCATATGATAACTTGTTTAATGAGTTATCTACTCAAACTGAAATCCTAATTTCCAATTTATAAAATTTATAACTAACGGCAAGATTATTATATGAAAGGATGAAACCCGCGATAGTTACGTTGTTGATGCAGATCTTACTTAGTTAGGGTTGGTGATAGGTTAGTTACTTTTTAGATAGTGATCTGTATCAATAACGTAACCACTTTCGCGGGTTTACATCGCGGGTTTCACACTGTCGTATTATTATTATTAGGGCTTATTGAAACATTACAAGTAACCCATCCGCCGGTTCAAATGATATTGCTGCAGGTATTTAATATTGCGGCTGAAGCTTGAAACGGCTGAAGCTTGAAATCTTAATTATTTTAATATGAAATTTTTAGAAATTTTTGGGGTGCATTTTTTTAGCCTCTTTTAAATAGTTAAATTAGAGTTTAGGGTGATAATAAAAGAGTATAAGTAGATTTTAGTAGGGCTTATATTTTTAAATCGAGTTCCTGATTTCAAGCTTCAACCGTTTCAAACTTCAGCCGCGACATTTAATAATAATTGTTAATAAATGATTGTGACGACTTTCTGCATCTTTTAGACATGCTGTCTGTACAATTCCATAGGATCAATTGGTGGTCTCCTTCCGAATATAGAAGCCAAGACAGTGCTGATAGAAGGGCTTGGTTAGGAACATTTTTTTATAATCATGTTTAATATCAAGGGTATATTAAATTCAGTTTTAACTTTCAAAATTAGGACCCAGTGAAGGAGTAATATGTGTTCGTGGCCCAAATGCAATGAAGATAATTCTTAATACGTTAATTCTTGACACATTAATTCTTGGCAGTTAATTCTTGAAAGCTAGCCTAGTTATGTTATTAATTGTGATAAGTTTTTGCCAATAGGGATATTTTAATGATAATGCTTCCTTTGATAAAGATGGATTTTTCCATACTGGAGGTAGATAACAATAGTAATTGATATTATATAATTATCGATGTTTTTTTTTTTAATATAATTATTGATTCTTAAGTTGAAATTATTTTTTGAAAAAAAGGTGAATTTTTCGATCATCGATCGTTTTAAAGAGTTGATCAAATATAAGGTAGAATATTAAATTAAAAATTTAAAAAGTATATTCATTTTTTGATGAAAATAATATACCACTTAATTATTTATTTTAGGAACACCTAGTGTCTCCAACCGCACTCGAAGAAATTTTACTTACTCATCCCGCGGTAGACGATGCAGCAGTTATAGGACATTATTCTGAACAAAATTTTACAGAACTTCCAACTGCTTAAATTGCAATATAACAAAAGCACAAAAAACACCAGAGTTAAAAAGTGAATACAAGAATATATAAAAGAAAGAGTGACAACATAAGGAATTATAAGGTGGTGTCTATTTTATTACTCAAGTACCAAAAACTCCATCATGAAAAATTTTAAGGAAAATTTTGAGAAAAAAGCCAGCGAAAGGTCCAGATAAGAATATTATGTCTTCAACATTAGTTTTAGAATTGTATTTAATATACAATGACTCTCAATATAGTTCTATATTCTCTTTAAATAAAAAGATCTGAAAAGTGAACATGAGACTATGGGGAAAAATACTAACATAGTTGAAATCGACATAACTGCAAAAGAGAACATATTACTATTGATAGCGATGTTTTCAATGTTATTCAACTTTCTGTGTTCACATCGTACACACCTGTCATTAGAAGCAGTTATAAGTCAAATTCTGGGAATGATACTGATTTTATAGAAGTTATAAAGGTTATTATAAATCGTAAAAATATTTTTTCAGGAACATCTGCCAGTGCGAGGTTGAAGACGAATGACCGTCCACTTTGCTTGAAAATAAGGAAGATACTATTGACAACAAATTGGACCCACGCATGTACGATAGAACCTAATTTTCAGCAAAATCATTTTGGGTTGCTGAATATCTCGATAGTACTGTGAAAAGTTTCTTTTACCACCGATCCCGATCATGTTGAAGTGTAGAAAAAACATATGGTAGAATACTAAATTAAAAATTTAAAAATATCTAGCATCTTCAGTCAAACTCGAAGAACTTTTGCTTCTCATCCCACGGTAGCTGATGCAGCGGTTATTGGGCAAAATTTAATTGAACATCAAACTGCTTACGTTGCAATAAAACCAGAACACAAAAAAACACCAGAATTAAAATATGAAACACAAAAATATATAAAGGATATAGCAGCACCACATAAGGAATTAAAATGTGGAGTCTATTTTACTAATCAAATACCAAAAACTAAAACTTCTTTAAGAAAAATTTTAAAAATTTTGAGAGAAAAGCCAGAAAAAAGTGCAAGTAAGAATATTATTTTTCAAACATTAGCTTTAAAATTGTATTTTAATATATAGAGACTCCCAATATAACGAATAGTTCAAGAATTAAATTGATTATCATTTGTTTTCTTTTAAAAATTAATTTAAAACTAATTATAACTTCTACTTTGAAGTATTACCTGAATCGCATTCAAAGTTAGTGAAGTTCTTGCTAAGTGAATATAAGTTTGCTAAAATTGAGCCGCTATCTTTTCTAATTATTGGTGCTACTTAAAATAGTAATTTTTTTTTTTTAATATTGAGTTATAATATACCAAACATTAAATAACAGTTTAGCATTCACCAACGATGTATATGTTGTCAATTTGTTTCAAATGTCAATTGACCAAATTATCATAAATAAATTTATGCAGGGCATTTAACTAAATTTTAGTAAATTGACATAGCCCTATGCGTTGACGAAGTTCACACTAGGGTTATTATCGCGAGGATAACCTGATTTGTGGCTTATATGAAATTGAGGCTTATATGAAAAAGGTAATAGCATATGATTGTATGCAATGGAGATCATAGATGCATGTGATAATTTTAGATACGCAGAGATTATAAAGATACATGTGGGAGTAAATGGTGAATCTTAGTGCTTTCTTTCTTCGCTTGTCTTGTCACTTGTTCTCTTCGGTGCCCGATTATAATCTGGCTCCCATCCCTCCCGCCCTCTCTCATTCATTGCACCTAGCACCTAGCGCCCTACCCGTTGTCGTGTGTAACGAGTTGAATGCGCCGCACCATAGTGTGGGCTCGAACTCGCGATGTTGTCATGTGAAACCGAGTTGAATATGCCGCATCATAGCGTGGGCTCGAACTTGCTGTTATAAAAAATTGATGTTGTATGAAATGAGTTGAATGTGCCGCACCATAAGCGTGGGCTTGGACTCACTATTAGGAAAAAAAAAGAGATGCGCCATACCTTAGCGTTGGCGATCCTCAATTATGCTTCGTCACGTGACATATCACGTGCACAAACACAGTAACGTAGAGATGAGTATGTATAGGGTTGTTATGAGCACAGTATGTAATAATAGAAGAGAAAAGTGAAGGAGTGGAGCACTACTCCCATCATGTATCTTCGTAATCTCTAATAAAGAGAGTGTTTAATATGAAATCCGAGTGAGAATAATCTATTGACAAATGGGACAAATTTAGATTCGATTGGACATAACTTATATTATTTATTAATAAAATAATATACATATTTTTTCCTCAATAGAATCCTACAGTATTAAATATTACTTCACTGTTCTTCACTTTAAAAATTACCAGTTCGGAAATATATAGTTCATTTATAAATACAGTAATATACACATTTTAGCTCCAGTAAAATTTTGCTAAACATTATTCCCTGTTCTTTCACTTACATGTTAAACCAACAGGATGTAAGTGCATAGTTTATTATATAATAATGTGCATACTTTATTATTAATAGAATTATCAATTAAATATTAATTCGTTCTTTCACTTGTACGTTAAATTACTAGACGGCAATTATAGATTGTTCACAAAATAATTTGCATTTAATCATCAATAGATACTATGCTGAATTTTGTTTCTCTTTTTTTTCACTTACATGTTAAATTACCAGGGCGTAAGTATATAGTTTATTCAAAATAATGTATACATTTAAACTTCAAAAGGATTATCTTTAAACTTATGTTTTAAATTATTTAGCCACAAGAACTGGATTAAAGAGTATAATTTGAATGAAATACCTTATGATAATTTAACAATCAGGGAAAGATTGGGACGCGGAGGTTTTGAACAGTGTACCAAGCAAAATCTCACTCGTTAGATGACGTAGTCATTAAGGAAACAGATTTAGAAACGGATGAAAATGCTCAAACGGTTTTTAGAAATGAGGTATATTATTTAAATATACATATTTAATATTGGAAATTGTTACATGATGCATCATTTGGTGACCCTCTATATCTATTGGCAATTAGAGAGGCACCAAATGCACGGGTGCACCATATATATTTTCCTATAATATGTGTTATTTACCGGTTTTCTAAATCTTATTGATTTTTTTTTAGCTAAAACAACTCAGTAGGTCTAACCACGTGTGAATTGTTAAATTTCATGGAATTAGTCTTGGTAAGATATTTATTATTATACATTATCATAATTATCTAAATTTTGATTTAAAACTTTATTATAAGACACAACAGACTTTAAAACACACTATCTTGTAATGGAATATGCAAATAATGGGACTTTACGAAAATATCTACAAAACAGTAATTTAGGATGGCCAGAATAAATTCAATTAGCGAGCCAAATAGCTGAAGGCATGCTTATCTTCATAGCATAGATATTACACATCGTAATTTGGTAAAGTATTTAATTTTATTTAATCGTTGAAAAATTATCAAGTCATTTATTAAGCATATTACTGTAATTTAGCAACTTTGAACATTCTTATCCATGGTAAGAATGTTGAAATTTCAGATTTTGGTTTCAAAAAATTTTAATAGCATAGCAGCAACCAGCAGTAAAGGACTTTTTGGATGTGATCCCCTTTATTGATCCTCTTAGACTTGAAAATCCAAATTATCATTATGATAAAAAGTCGATGTATACAGTATTAGTGTGCTGATGTGGGAGATTTCTAGCAATGAACGCACCCCATTTAACCAAAGTAACGATGTTGTGATTCCTCTTAGAATTATTAAAGGTTCGTGTGAAAAACCAATTACAGGAACACCTATACAATATATCGATCTTTATACGAAATGTTGGGATTATGAACCAAAAATCGTTCCCCAACATCAGTAATTTTTCAACAATTGAATTCCTTTAAATTGGATCCCAAATATGATAGTACTAACAAGGATTTCTTTTAAACAATGTTAAGATCGTATTTCATTTGTTTTTATGTAACAACTAGCTCTCAGGGCCCGGACGATGCCCCGGGAGCAGGGTTTGCACATTTATCCATTGGGGTGAATGGAGAACAACTCCATTGGCATCGCTCCATTGCTCCATTGAGAATAATTTGCGAATGGAGCCAATGGAGGCCAATAGCTTATAATATAGTATTTGTTAATAACTAATATCTAATTCCATTGGCTCCATTGGTTCCATTGGTTTGCAATTTTTCAATGGAGTATATCCATTGTCAACCCTGCCCGGGAGTGAAGTTTTAAATTATGCTAAATCTTAGGTTTAAATATTTAAATTTTTTTAGATTAGTTATTAATTAATTCGCAATTCACATAAGAACAGGTCATTTTATAAAATTTTATATAATAAAAATTGGGCAAATTTACTATAATATTCCGAAATATTGGAATCACAGTTTGCATACAATGTAAAGTATTGATAGATGAAATATAATATAAAATTAAATTATATAGGCATAAAAATATGGTTTGACTTTCTTTTTATTAAAATTTAATTAAAAGTCTGGTAGAATTTTCAAAAATAAAAGATACTTTACTAGGATTAAAATTTTGGACTTTAAAAACCCCGTCTTTTTACTATATAATTTTGGGGAATTGGATTCCAAATTACTATTAAACCTATATAAATATTTATTCCAACATTAAAATTTTCTGTTTTTATGTGAATTGCTAATTAAATTAAATTAGCTCTTGGAGCTCAGGTGATAACTTGAAAGTTAGGCTTTAAATTTTTTTTCCAATTTTTAAAATATTTTTATTTAAATGAAATAATAATTTTTAGAGTTTAGATAATAACAAGAAATTTTATTTAACCTTTAGATCTAATAAGTATTTTATATTAATTATTAAATTTTATTTTAAATTAAATTAGTTTTTAAACTTTAGGCAATATTTTAAATTTTATTTTAATTTATAATCTACTATATATCAGCATGTTGTCATGTTAATATATAGTATCTCTTGCTTGGCTAATATTTTGCACTAGAGTATTATTTAGGTACTCTACTGATTTGTCACTTCCTAATGTGACAATCACTTAGTATATTGGTAAGATTATTATTATCTAGAGCCAAACTTGTTCATTTCTCTTTATTAATGTTCTAACCAACTAACTCTATTATTTTTACATTTGTATTTATACCTCTACATACTTACATACAGTGTTGGAAATTAGTGTTCTCAGAGTGCTCATGAGAACACTATTATAAATTTGTGAACAGTATAAATTTTTTACTGTTCACTATTAAAAAATTTTTTGAGAACAGTAAAATAATAATACTGTTCTCATAAATATATAATAATTAGCTAAATTCATATGCACTACAGCATTGTCAAATTCTGATCAGCACCACAAATCCCAGGGTCACAAATCCCAAGGTCCCAAATCACACTATGACATTATCATATTAAAAAATTTTAACCTGTGATTTATAATATATATATGTGTATATATAATTGTTATAACAAATTAGTATATACCACTTTTTATAATCATGTAATTGGTAAAAATGTATAAAGAGTTAATAAAAAAAATAAGAAAAATAATCTAATTATAAATAGCTAATTAATTATTAGAAACATAATTATTACACAATATAATATAAAAATATTGGTATTCTTAATCTAACTGTCTTTGAATTTTGGAAATTAGTTCTAATTGCTTTAATTTCTGGTCATAGCAAAGGACCCTTAATTTCTATGCAAAGTAATACAAAAGTTGCATTTTTGATGCTTCAAAAGTATTGTTTCAGATGCATTCATAATAAGAATATCAAAAACATAACTTTGAAGTTTCTGTCTATCTTTACTTGCATATTCATATAATATAACAAATCACATATGATTCCACTCTGGACTTATAACAGTTTCCATTTTCTGGTATACTTTCAATATCTTTTGTTAGAACTTAATAATATTGTTTGTATTGAAAACAAGTATAAAAATTTAGAATATATTATTACTATATATACAGTATTATACTTCATCTAGCATTATTACTATATTTTAGCAGTATAGAAATAGTTGTAGAAATTATTTTTTTGGACCAGATCTAAGTTATGTCTAATTAATTTTAGTATTTTTAAGTTTTCATATTAGCTTATTTGTTTTATAAACTAAAAATTTTAAGATACCCTTATTTTAAAAATCAATTTGATTAAATTAATTATTTTATTAGATTTAACTAGTTCAATTAGTATGTCTATTTTATTATTACAAGAAATATAGCCTATCAGTATAAATAGTGCATATGCCAGAGGCTGATCAAAAAATATAAAGCCTTAAAATAAATTCTTAATAAATGTCACATATTATAATTTAAAATGAAATCTACATTTTCTACTTAACCTGCTAGCCTTTTAAAACCCACTAATACTTGTTTATTATAATTTTTTTAAAACTAACCCTAAACCTAAACTTCTAACCCTAAAAAATGCTCCCCAAAAAATTTAATTTTCGAGATTTTATACTATAATTTTATTTTAATCTGGATTTCATTATAATCTGCCATAATAAACAAATAATTATTTGAATTCAAGAAGACATTATAAACTTTAAAATTTGAGATTTGCTATTACTATAAAATTAATGGAATCTCTATAATTTTTTTAATATAATTGGTGCTAATATTCTAAAAATGTCTAAAAATTTTGCAATTATATAAAACTTGAAATTATTGCATAATATATTGCTTTTATTTGAACTTTTTTCCACTTTTGACCAGATTCTTCATTATATAAAAATTTAAAAATTCTGAGTTTAATGAAAATACTGTAGTAGTATAATGTTTCCTTTCATAACTGCATTTTTTGTTCTTTTGATTATTGTAAAGCTCTTTATTACTAGTTTTCTGAAATTCAGATGAGGCACTCATTTTTTTAGCCCTTCAAAGATAAAAAAATATTGTTATAAATATTATGTAATATTTTTTAATTTTCTAATTATTAAATTTTAAAAAAAAACATACAATATAAATCAAGTTTAAATTTTGATTTATATTCCTAATTGTTATCTTTGTAATAAAATCAAAATCATGTAGCTATATTCCTTTGTTAATTGTACTATCTCTAATTCTACTGCTAATGTACTTTTTCTTTTTTTGTATTAGAAATCTAAAATAATTGAAGTAAATTTTTATGCATTTTAATAAAAATTCTAATAAGTATATACTTATATTTCTTCTAATATCTGATGACAATAAATAGATCTTTTTAGCATTTTCAAAATTTGCTATTTGAAAATAAAATTACTAGACAATATCTTTACTATTAATTGTAGTATAAATGTAGACATAAAGATAGCTTGCAGAGAACTTGCAATAATCTTTAGTAAAGTAAAAAAATCAAAAAAAAATCTGTTTCAAAATCCTTTCTTGATGTTTGGCTAGTAAATTTATCAAAGTCTATTCTATATAAAAGTATATTTGTAGTCTAGACTTATAAAGTAACAAAATAATAATTATATTTATTCTTTCATAGATAAAGTTGGGCCTAATAACAGATTTAGTAAAACAATTAATCTTAAAATCAGACTAAATATATATTGAATTAAGATTTTACTTTAGATTTTAATATCTTCTTTAAACAATTATAATCATTTGATTTTCATTGTTTTCAATTGTTGCAAAAGAACATAAACTAATTTCTTTTAATTATATTATATTGATTCAAAACATGCACAATCTTTTTTAAAGCTATTAAAAGTAATAATTATAGTAATATCCAATAAAAACAACAAGTTTTAAAAATTATAATATTTTAAAGTCATAGCAAACTTTTCAAAATATGAACCTTTACTCAAGTTAAAAATAACCTATTCAAAATATTATAGGATTTTTACTTGAAGTTACTCAATAACAAACTGTTTAAACTATTATATAGATCTCTATTTAAAGTTATTTAAGAATAAATTTCTTCTTTAGAATTCAATTTTTTTTACATAAAGCTCTAAATAATAACAAAATTTTTAAGATCCAGTTTTTTTACTTAAAGCCAAATAATAAAAACTTCTCAAACCCTAATATCTTGAAATCAAAACAATGAACTTTCAAGATCTAGTATTTTTATTTAAAGTTAGTAACAAATATTTAGATTTTAATATCTTAAAGCCAATAACAAATCTTACTCAAGTTGATGCCAAACTTTTCAAGCCATTTATAAATCTCTGTTTGAAGTTGATAACTAGCTGTTCAAGATGCTATGTTGATCTCTTCTTGAAATCAATAACAAACTTTTCAAAATTTGATATTTTTGCTTGAAATCAATAGTTTCTCAAAATTACTTAAAGTTACTAACAAGTATTTTAAAATCTAATATCTTAACTTGAAATTATTAACAAACTTACTAAGTTTCTAGATCTGGATCCTATAACTTGGATTCCAAACTGGATCTGGATCTTTAAAAATACCCTAGTCTGGTTCATGTGGAACACTAGTTTAGACTAAAATTTTTTGTATTTTTTAGGTTTTTGCTTTTTTTATTGGCTTATCCAAATTCTATAATTTGCTTAGAAGCTAATTACATGGTTTATTTCCACTTTAGATGACCTCTAATTTGAGACAATTTCTTCTGAATCTTTTGTAAAATCAATTAATTATAATTAACTATAATAGGTAAAAAGTTACACCAAAAGCATATATAATACCAGATTAATTTAAACATATATACAAGATTTTGTATATAAATAGTTGCTTTGTATAATCACAAATATTTAATTATATATTTAGTGATTTTATAGAGGTAATTGAATATAGTCAACCCTTTTATATCACTAGGTTTTTGTCCTAAAGGTGTTACTATATTTAGGCATGACTACAAAAAAAAATTTAAAGTAATATAACTTATGGTAAATTAATTTGATATTAAAAATTTTGTAAATAGAATTAGAAAATAAATTTTTATAACTTTTAATTAAAAATTTAAAAATTTAATCAATAAAAAAATTTTTTAATTCTAGCTAAATTTATCAAGCTTACTAGTAACTTACTATATATTGTAATAATTTGCAATAATTGAAAAAATAGATTATAATATAAAAATAAATTACAATGTAACTAATAATAATCTTTTAATTATAATTAGTTTATACTATTTTTTATATACTTGAATTTTTAGTTTGCAATATTTATTAGTAAATTATAATTATAATTAGTCTTAAAGTATGTAATAATTAATCTTTAAATATGTACTAAATTTAGTACAACAAATTACAAAAAATGCAATGTTTAAAAAAATTTTTTTTGCAATAATTTTATTATTAATATAAAAAAAAAATACTGCTAGCCAATTTTTGAATATTCGCCAAATTTTTGTATATAAAAAAAATTTGGGTTTTAAATTTTTTAGATTTTTTAAAAGTTTTTAAAAACTGTCTAAATTTATTACAAAACAGTAAATCCAATCTGTTAATAATAAAATTTGCAGATAAATAATAATTCTATATAGATTACCACAAATATTCTTAGATTTTATATCTAATTTATAAAAAGAAAAAAAGGGACATAGTTACCCAGTGATCTGTTTTGTTTGATTTTAGAATTTAGATAACTCAAAACCAATACTAGAGTTACAAAATTCTATTTGGAAGTTTGTAAAAAGTTACTCTTCTGCAACTTTGATAATAATTAAAAGCAGCTTAAAAAGATCAGTTTTCTAAAATTATTGTCGTGGCTGAAGCTGGAAATAGCTGAAGCAGAAAATTTTAAATATTTTAATATGAAATTTACAAAAAAATTTTGGAATGCATTTTGTACGTTTTTTTTTTAGTTAGATTAGAATTTAGGGTTAGGGTTTATAATAAAAGAGTATATTAATAGTTGGATTTTAGCAGGGCTTATAGTTTTAAATCGAGACTTCTAATTTCCAGCTTCAGCCATTTCCAGCTTCAGCTGCAACAATTATTAATATAGCAAAAAAAATAGACAAAAAGTTCGGAATCTTATCTGATACAACAATTACAGAAAATACTATATAGGATCTTGCAATACCCTTAGTGCATCACTGTGCATCTACAAAAATTGCTCTTTTCATAATCTTTAACCAATAAATTCAATAAATTTCTAATATTATCCATTGAAATAAAATTTTTTTTACAAAAAAACAGAAATAATACACAATTTTATTTAAAAGCCACCTTCTGTAGCCTAATTTAAATTGCTTCTCTTGAAATTTTAATAATAAAAACTCTATTATTTTAACTCTAATCTTAAGCTAACCCTAACTCAAACTATAAAGTTTATTCTTAGTAAAAATTACAGGAGGAAACAATTTTTGAGGGTGTGCTATCTAAGTTGGAATTTTGCTTTGCTGCTTACATGGTCTACAGTTGGTTTTTTAGTATTACTAAACTAGCTCTAAGTTTATTTTTCTTTTTTTGATAGCTGAGCTGTATAGTCAGGCTATCAAAAAAAACTTATCTTTGACAACCAGATTGTCAACCAGGGCTATTAACCACACCCATAACTTCCAAATACCCCAATATACTAAATACTTCTATCCAGAAGTGGGTAAGTGGGCATTAATAATGAAGCTAGACTTGTGTCAAGCTAATAGCAAAGATAAAAGAGAGAAAACAACTTCTACTTCTCTTCTGAATAGCTATTTACCATAAACTTATAATTCTATCACTTAATCAATACTTATCACACAATATGTCATATGGGCCAGTGCAAAAATGTAGATATACCAAAACTAAAAATTAATTTTGTCTATATATAAAAGTTTCTCAAATATAGCTATTTATTTATAATTTTTTTATAACAAATAAAGATATCTCTAAGCTACTTTTGTTAGAATTTTATCATTTTTTTATAATTTGTTTGGTGTTTTATAATTTTTTTTTAAAAAAAAATAAAAAATAATTTTTTTTACTATCAAATATGCAACTTTATAAGTTTTTTTTATTACACAATCACATTGCCATGCATATGCTAAATATGCAGTTAAAGTTTTAGATTAGTAGTTGTTAAAATATAAAATAAAACTAATTTACTATAATAAAGTTGCACAAATCAGATATAGTAATTTTATATGTAGTAATCATTATTAAATTCTAAAAATTTGTATTTTATCAACTACTAATTCAATTAAGTTAAAATTTTAACTATATATTTAGCATATATATAACAATATACTTGTACAACATAACCTTATAAAGTTGTATATTTATAAAAAAATAATTTTTTTTAAAAATACTTATTTCTTTTTTTTTTACTATAAAAAAAATTAAAATTATTATACAGATAAAAAGATAATAAAAATTATGCCAAAAGAGTAATTAAAATTAAAAAACTTTTATATTTATTAGTGTTCGGATCTGCTAGATTTTTTCTCCGGATTATCCGGATAATATAGATAATAGATAAAGATTTTGTTCAACAGATAATTTATCCTGATAATTACTTTAATTTCAGATAATTATCTAGATAATCTGTATTAATATATATGGTGAAACGGTGAAATGGTGAAATTGATCAAATGTTAAAACATTCATTTATTAATAATAATAGTTATTATCTGATATATGCATTTTTAATTCATCAATAAATGTACGTCAATCCATTTCAATTACGTTTCCATTTTGGCATTGATATTATAACCATTCCATTCATATGGTTCATGCCAGATGATTTTCGATAATAATTGGACACTTTCTTTCCAAATTGACTCCATTTTGAATCTCATATATATATTTATTTATCTTATAATAATTATATATTTTTTTTATTATTATAAAATTATCGTCAGTCACAAGTGTCCTGTACATTTTTACCAATCATTTTGTTCATGTGATGAGAAAATGTTGTATACTTTTTTTAATCGTCGCTATTTTCAAATTGCAGGCTGTGAGAATATTTATACGTACGATGTACGAACTGTAATTGTTTAATTGCTTGCTTGGAAAGCATGAATGTGTATATGAATTTAACCTTTTAAAGGTATGTGTTCGCGAATACTTAATACTGTATGTATTAGCGTACTATGTTATTGATGCTGCTAAATTTAGTAGAGTAAATTCGAACTTGGAAAATCAGATTTCGATGTTCTATCTTGTTATGGGTAATGTCAAGTGGATGATCTTGCAATCACTATCAGCAATTAAACGACGACTATAAGAATAAATAACAGAATCAGATAAAAGTTAGACTAACAGGAGCAAGTGTTACATCGGATGTGAAGATGTAACATGCGAAGTTTCTATATGTATTCACATCCTTGCTTCGACATACTGTATGCATTTATCTAATAAGATGCAAGATTTTGCGTACGAATGCCATTTAAATTGCAATATAACTATACACTACGTGATATCTTTAATATCACTCCTTGAAGCTTTCATACTAAATATAGAATATATAAATTTGTATCAGCATTTATCACGAGCATAAGTTGTTATTGGAACAAAATTCCGGAACAACCCAGGTTATATTCCAGTTTAAAGATAGTGTGTGTTGAGATTTCAAGAAATATATAATAACCCGGAGCAAAGTTATTACTTAAAACCCAGGTTGCTCCATATATGGAATGATTGGTGCAATCCTGGGTTGCTCCATACGGATTATCTTTCGTGAATTAAAACTAGCGCATCTACAATTTCGCAAGTATTGATTTAATTGTTAAAATGTATGACACAATTTTGCAATACACAAAATTTATATTATAGATTTACCTAGTTCGAAAAATATGTCTAATAATTAACAGATAATCTAGATAGTTATCCGGATAATGGAATTATGAACAGATATTGTTTTCTTTCAACAGATAATTATCTTTAGATAAACAGATTATCTAGATCCGAACACTAATATTTAGACAAAATTAAAATTTTAATTTTAGAATTGTTATATTATTTTGTATTAAACAAATTGAGAAAATAAGGAATTAACAAAATTTTTTATAGAAATAAAATTTTTTAATAAAATTTATATTTTAATATTCCCAAAACCTATATAATAGAAAAAAATTTATTACGAATAGATTGGTGTATCTACATTTTTGCACCGGAACATACTTACAAAATCGCTTATTCATCACTCAATCAATCGCCCATATTTATTGAACAATACATCATACTTACCAATTTCTTATTACCATCCCCTAATCAGTCAGATCGATACTCACAACACAATACCTCATACTTATGAATCGCTCATTCGATGTCATGGGTGTAGGCAGGGACCGGAAATTTTTTAAATCCAAATCAATCCAAAGTTTTCCAAATTTTTTAATGCTAGCCAAATTTTTCCAAATTTTTTTAATTTTATATGATTTTCCAAATTTTTGTAAGGTTTTGCAAATTTTGATTGGTTAGAGTTTTTATTACACAAATAAGATATTTCGATCTTAATTAGCTATAATCAAATATAATACTTTAGAAATATTTTGAGAAAAGGTTTTATTTATCATTTCATTTTTCTAATGGATGTTTTCAAAAATCTCTTTACATGTTATTTTTTAAATGATCTTATACTGGTATACAGAAATCATGATTATTTTTTTAGGATTCGAGTCTTGTGGATTTTAGTGTTAATGTTTGTTTATAGTGGCACTGTAGTTGTTTGTCTTAGTCATCCCGGCATCTAATAATCATGTTTGAGACATTATAGGTTTGTTCAACTTTATTCATTAATCAGTTTTTATAATAGTTAAATATTCAAGCCGGATCAAGCTAATAACATTCCTACTTTATATATAAGATCATTAGTAACCTTTAAAACATCCAATATATGATACTGTAGTGGTATTAATGCACAGTTGAACGCAAATTTTCTATATATAGTAATATTTTGTATGATAATCGTAAAAAATGCTATTTTAATAAAGGAAATATATAAAATTTATATCCAAATTTTTATTGTTTTCAATTTGATATCCAAAATTTTCCGGTCCCTGGGCGTAGGTCGTGATCTCGTGACAAACAGATGAGATGTCTCGTGACTCCGTTGATTATCCATACTTTTTATGAAAATTCCGTAAATCTGTAACATGATCGACAAAATCTAGACAAGTAAGGTTAGAATATGCAACACATATGAAAGAAACACGGCAATGTGTCGACTTTTTTATAGGGCCATGCACTACGTTCCCAGTATAATTTAAAGTTTGATCAAATTATTGACAATTTCACTCGGAATCATAATTCATTGGTTTATTTGATTTACATATTCAGTGGGTGCAATATATGCAAATCAAGATTGATTGATATTTGTAAAGATTTCATACAAACTCTTTACATGCATATCTGATATGTTGTGGGCGGGACGGGCTAGTTAAATTAGGTTAGTACATATGATAAAATCAACCCTAAAATGATGCTTTTATAATAATTCCGAATTCTGTTTCCATTTACAACATATACTGTATATGGCCGCTACGTGTATATATATTTAACCTGCATATATACTCTCGGGATGCCATAAGGCATTTTATTTTGCTACGTATAATTTTGATTTACATACCGTAAACTATGACTCGTATACCCCTTTTATTTGTATCCTGACTATTTGATATTTAAAATTTTGCTTATACATGGTTAATGTACAAAGTTTACTACATAAATTAGTGCTTTTATGTCTTGAAAAACGCCTTTGAAGATTGGCGAATTAAAATAAAAATAAAAAAATGCCCAGTTACATCCCTAACCATTGAAAATACCAGATAAGTTTACAGTATTTACAAGAAATGATTTTCTTAAGCAAGAAATATATATAAAGCATACGGATAATGATAACAATTTGATCATAATTCTAACAATCATAATTTATCATGGATCGTAAATACTTTATTGTTTCATTTACTTTGATTGTATTTTTTATCCTTGTGCATGTTGAAAAAGCTCACGGCTGTCATCCTGCTGGTGACTATTGCACTAATTACAAGAACTCTTGTGGTGCTCAAATTTTAAATGCCACATGGACTGGGGGATGGAATGCAGCAAATTGGCTTGTATACCTTGACATCACGGTCAGTTCTCCGACTTCCTATCCACAAGCAGTCGGTCATTTTACCTTTAGTGATGAAGCAGGCCATCATCATAGATGGCTTCAAAATCCTAGCTTTACTAATTGCCAATGTGGAGAATCCTGTCAATATCAACAAAATCCGTATTCATCTAGCTGGTGGCTATATGATCCTTACTTAGCACCTCCAATGGGGGGTTGGTTTGATGTTTGGATTTCAGTATATTGGGACTGCGTAGATAATGGTAGTGAGTCGATTCAATGTCTTTCTGAAGATATACACTATCGAGGTCAAAACAACAATAATGTGTACCCACATGGTAGTTCAAGTCAATAATGATTTGCTTAGTCAAAACTCACGTTAATCGCTCAGATAATTTTAAAAAATTTAATTGGCGTCATCCATTTTAAATATTGCATCTTTATTGTCTCGTTAGCTTTAAATTCAATTAATTCCATTTAAGTTTCATATTGTAATTTAAAGAATACCTTTGAAATTTGCAACATTTTTAGTCTTATTGGCTAGAGCTGAGGGAAACGAAGTGAAAAGTTCAAGTCTTACTCTATGAGTTTTAGAAATGTCCGACTCCTGCTTCACTTGTCCCAAATTTTAGGTTCAATAACTAGTATTGAACCTCAATTAGGTTCAATAATTGACTACCAGAATCTTGACCTTCATATTAGCTGACCTTTAATAAAAAAAAAAATAGTTTATCAAATATCATTTTAAATATGTCTGAATAGTAAGCAAATATATTTAATAAATAAACGAAAATGTTGTCATGTTCTCCTTTTAGTTTAATTAAAAGAACTACACTCCCGAACAGATAGCTATAAAAAAATGAAGGTAAAGAAAATGAAAAGTTAATGACTGAAACCGGTGAACCAGAAAGAGGTAAGCATATTGCAAACATAAGCTTACAATAAATAACAACGTTAAAGCGAAAGAGAACATAAATCAAGACGAATCGACAATTGAAGAAGATAACCTAAATAAAAATATAATTTTAAATTAAATCTTGAATGAAATAGTGAGGTTCAACATGTAATGAATATTAAGAAAATGATATCACTATCTTTTAACTTACTGATGATGATCTCAGAAAGTTTCGAGCCTTTGGTGCTAGTAATGCATTTTTTGAACAACAAATGGCCCCTGAACCTATTTTTTGGAACTCTATAATACTTAATTCCAATCTAGGTTAGTAAATGGAGTAATTGGCACGAAGATTGATAATATACAGATTTATGTAAATATTAATTAAGCTTTGTATTTTAATTATATAACTACATTGGGTTTATATAAAATGTAAGTAAAAAATTTTATATAACTTATGAGTTACATAAATTTTATAAAAAATTTTTAAATGCATATTAGGAGTTTAAACCATATAGTCTAAACATATTATAACAAATAAACTAAGCAGGATACCCCTACATAATTTTAGACAGCAGATCTTTACAACGTCCCTAGTAGTGATTCTGGCCGATATGACAAAGTCGGCTAAGCCAAAAATTTTCGGCTTAGCCGTTTGATTTTTTCAAAATCGGCTAATCGATTTTAATTTCCCCAAAAATAGAAAATATAATTTACGCGTATTACGCACAAAAGACATTTTTTATAGTGATCGTCATGCACTATAATCAAGAAAAAAAAACTGTTAAAGTGATGCTTGATTAAACAATTCTCATACAATAGTACTATAAGATGCACATCGTAATATTTAAATGCGTTTAAATGCACATGATACTATGTTGTAGAAAATAACTAAATTTGCACGAGTTAACCTGGGTCGCATGGCCGAAGGCCATGTGACACGGGTTAACCACGCAAATGTAGTTATTTATACAATCCCTATATTATTGTACGGGAACAACCCGTGCGTCACCTTCACCTCAATAAAAACAATAAAATAATTAAATCGGGATACTTTCATACTTTTATCAATATTAAAGTGTTCCGATTTAGTTTTATTTTTTAAACATGTGCCAATAAATGAGTGAAAAAAGTACAGGTTGTTACATAAGACCCATAACACTCAGACCATTCATTATTGTAATATAGATTCTCTTATTCATGTTTTTATTATTGCAATTGTCATATGTGCGAACTTTTTTTCTACAAAAAACATTTTATTGTACGCACATATTTACATGAAATTTTCATTCACCACACGTGCAAACGCAACATTAATTAATAAAGTTCTACGGGAAAAGTCTCCGGACACCTACCGGACACCTACCAAATCATGTGCCCCTATAGTTAGAAAGTTATGTAGGTACAAAAATTACCCGATTTGGTAAATGTTCACGTGAATTGGTAGGTGTCCGGAGACTTTCCCAGTTCTACGAGTTATATAGTCAGTATTCACATGCTAATAGTCTAATTAGAAAATCAGCTAAGCCAGCTAAGCCGATCAAAATTTTTCGGCTTAGCCTAGTCGATAAATTTTGATCGGCCAGAATCACTAGTCCCTAGCTCTCCCACAAAAAACCTGTAATTTTAACCAATCGAATTTTAAGATCAGGTGTAACGTAAAAATCATTTTTTGACGAAAAAACAGGGATAGCTCTAAATTTTTATTAGGAAACCATCTACTGCGTCCTAATTAAAAATGTTCCTCGTGAAATTTTACTAATAGCCACACTATGGCCACTATATTTTTCTAACCCTAAACCTAATTATAACGCGGTTTCTTAGCTTTAATTTTACTTTTACACATTGTTTTGACTATCACGTTACCCCTGATCCTAAATTTTGATTGGTCAAATGAACAATTTTTTGCGGGAACGCTACCTAAGATGAAAAAATTAGCCAATCACAATAAACATCACTAATTTATTACGTAATATCACATAGTGGGTGAATTAAATTGGATTCGCGCAGTAGGCGCAGCGCACATAGATTTAAATTTGCGCGTATATCAGGTTCCCCGTATATAACATGCGTATAAATTTTTTTTTATGCGTTTCTTTTTTGCGTTTGCGCGAATAAAAATTTTTTGAATTTGTAACACTGCTTATATCAACGTCTTTTTAACGCTCTATTCCACTGGCCAATCAAAGAATTCTAACGTGGTCACACCAAAATAAGACTTTATAAACGTTTTTTTAGGGTTCCTAATTTTCTGCTGCGACAACCCCCAAATTCTGCCTGCTTTACACTTCGATTTATGCGAATTATACGATAAATTTTTTTAAATTATGCTACAGATTATGCGGATCAGATAGAAATATGCGAAATTTATCATTGTAAATTTTTATCGTTATCGGTATTGTGAGTACTGAACCCCCATCAGAACTTACAAATAAACCCACAAAATCTGTGTAATACTGTATAAAATTACGAAAAGAGTCGTGTTTACAAACTGTCTTTTGCGCCAAACAAAAAAATTCCCTACAAAATTTTAGTATAAGGCCACGCAAAGTTAATTTTTTGTTTTGCATAACCCGCCGACCTTTTTTTTTTAAATTTCCATCATGCCAATTATTCCATTATTGCTATTTAATTTTTCTCCAGTGTCACCCGATGGTGACCATAATTTTCTGGAATTACCCGATAGAACCGAAAAAAAAATCTAAAATTTTCTGGGTGTGAATATGAGCATATTAATTTACAGTAGATTAAAAAAAATAAAATAAAATAAAATAAAAAATCCGACCAAGCCAACTGAAATTTTGGAACACCATGTTATGCAAAACGAAAAATTAACTTTGTGTTCTAATATATGTTTCTTATTAAATTTTTATTCTACTTTAACGATATGTTTCATTACTTAACATTCTACCGTTATTTGAAATTTCAAATCTGATAATTTATGAAATTTATGTTTCGTACAATCAACTGCTGCGTCCAATAGGGAAATTGATAAACCCGATATTACTCGATCTTTAATTCCGGCCATTTTATGCGCAGATTATGCTTATTAATTATGCGAAATTCATCTTGATATGCGAATATAGCTGTCGCATATGCTTCTGCGGTAAAATCTGAATTATGGCATATTATGCTATCGCAGGTCCGCGGTATCCCTACGCGGGCGTCCTTAAAATGTACCCGGGGTACAGGCTCTTAACCTATGACTAAAAATAAAAATTAATTTTAAAATAAACATCACGTGCTAACTAACCCTAACCCTAAAAAACTAAAATCAAGGAACAGGATAATAGCCTATACCCCGGGTATATTCTAATATTTTCGAGCTACGCAGGTTCGCTGATCATACCTAAGTCACCTGAAAGTCAGCCAATCAGGTTACAAGAAAAGTTGGTGGATTAAATTGGATTAAGCAGATATGTTATAAAGTGAAGTGAAAGCATTAATTCATCCGCTATAATTTCTTGCATTTTTAAAAAGTTAAGCTAACCGAGCGTTTTGAAAAAAAAGAATTATATAAAACGTATAAAAAAAATGCTTATCAATTGTGTAATATTCGGGCGACTCAGATAATAAATTCCATATTTGGGACAGTCTCCCCAGGAATTTGAGGAAATATTTGGAGCATTATTCAAGGTAAACACTTATTTTAGACCGTCTTCATAGGTCATGCAAATGATGACCTAACGAATGATTGGATTGACCAATGCAGAACAATGACGAAAATTTGGAGAAGGCCCTTCTTGCCGGTGTGTCCCGAGTTGCTAAGTCAGGATATTTGTCAGGGATTAACAATCTGAAGTATTCCCAATGCACGACAAAAAATTGCTGATTTTTCAGATTCACTAAAGATGAAATCTCTATCCTTCTTCAACATAACAACAAGGAAGGTAAGTTGGATGATATCAGGCAATGGTACGATGGATACAGGGCCGGAACCGATATTCATCTATAAAATCCCTGGTCAATCAAGATGACGGAACTTTGGGTAGGCATAGGTAAGCTTTGCGTTAATGGAATTGTTTGATAATATTGTTGTAATAGTTGTTTTTTAATCATAACAGGGGGCACTGCAATTATCAAGAAATTACTTTGGCACTCACCTGAAGACTTTAGAAAAAAGTCATTAATTTTACTCCAAAAGGCGCGATCAATGTGAAGATTTTGAAAGACATTGATTACAACACACTATCTCCTCGTGCAAGTGATGTAATATGGACTCTACTATACTTTGAAGACTATCTTACCATGAACGAGACGAAAATCTATGCATCAAAAACACGAAGGTTTTCACAGAATGGAAAGGATGGTTAAACAATAGAAATTCATCTGATCTAGATACAATGCTGAAGATGCTTTTGCAGTGAAATCTCACGAAATTTGAGGAGGAGCTTCCAACGATGGTAATGGAATCTCTTTCGCATTTTAATCTCCCAGATAACTCAGTAGAAACTAATTGACTGGCTTATGGTTGGCATACTTTCACCGGTGCGATATCATAATTATGAATTTCTGTCGAATAGAGAGGCTGGTGAAGGACTCTTTTATGTTAGAAATGTTAGGATTTCACCAAACACAGAAAATGTGGTTTGTCCGGTATCGATAATTATGGAGTTCAAAAGAATAATGACTATGATCAATATGAAATATGTTGATGAATCCAGTGATGAAGAAATCAAATATGGAAATGAATTAGCACAGATAGTAGAGAAAAAATACCGCACTAGTATAAGGACTAAATAATTGGTTGAGTACGGAATTGCTTTTCAGGGAAAATGTGCATGTACGTTGAGTAGAGCTCTTCGTAAGGAGAGTTATTAGTGAGTAGAGGACGAAAAAAAAGGCTAAATAATCATTATTTTTAACGATTACACTGAACGAATGTAAATAATATAATTATTTTTAGCACCGACAAAAAGTTATCATTAGTTTGCCCATATTTCAGCTCCAATTTTAATATGTATGCAATAACATTGATCCGGAGCTAATCATATCTGTTTGAAAATATTATGAGTTATTATTGACCATGTGGGCTAGGTGCTACAGAAATCGACAAAATAAAATCTTCGGATGATCAATTTTTATTATAAATTCTATAATAAATCATAAGAAAATACGAGCTTAGTGTTAAAAAAAAAAAAATTTTGAAAATATTTGTCGATTTCCTCTTTATTGTAGCATTTTGCCCATGTGTTAATAGGCAAACAAAAATCATCTGCAGACATCGGAAAAATAAAAAATGATTATATGCCGGTTTCGTATACATAATAGCGTTTGCTTTATGCGGATGTCAATGTATATTAACCAAATGAAATGCACAGAAAGATATCGGGAAATCCTTGCCGAAGAATAGGGGCTACTTCTAATTCGTTAATTAGAAATTACTTGACGAATGGTTTCGTCATTCATTAATGACGAATGATTCGTCATTCGTCAGGTATCATTAGTCACTACCAATTCTAAAGATTGTAAGGGAATCTTAAATGTATCCCTTCAAGAAATTTCATTTATAATATGTCACCATTGCAAGCATGAATCTTTTGTGAAGATGTTTATTTATCCAGTAGGTTTTATTTGTGTACAACAAAAATTCATGTGGCACTTTTAATCTAAATGTTGTTCCTCTGGTGCCCATTCGCCACTTACCGGTAGTGCTTCTCCGATGAACTTACAGTAGCAAGCCCGCTTTTGACACGGTAATTGTCCATGTCTTTCCAGAGTTCGCTATTCTTAGGCGGACGGCCAATCCAATTCAGCTTTACATTTGGACCGAATACCAAACAATGGGTGGAGCCACCAAAATGGAACGTGCCCAGCGGCTCACATGCTGTCCCACTTTGACATTCACTTCGCAAGAGGAAACTTCGGCCATCCCGATCGCGATGAAGCACATAAGACCGATATCAGCGTTATCGGCATTGATGTATATCAGCGCTCGAGTCGCCAAAGAGGCTATGTAAGGCTGCGAGTTGTTCGGGGCGGCCTCGTCGGGATTCCCGCCAAAGAAGCCTTGAAACATATTCTCCGAGTAGTACGTTCCCGGCACATGAGTGACTTTGTAGATGATACCATCGACAGGGCAAACCCATCTGTGGTAGCTGAGAGCTGAGAGGAAGGCTTGGTATACTGTGCCACCAACGAAAAGCTTAGCTAAGGGGTCATTATGAAACATGTTTTGGAGTGAATAGGACTGAACCTTGCCCATGAAGTGATCTGTGAGTTGGACATTGCTAACCGGGTATTGAAGCGGAGCAGATTCGCAAGCGTGGACGATATCCGCTTCGGCAACGGGTCGCATTCCGTCCTGAAATTCGCGGATAAAGAAAGCGTCCCACGACTCGAAGCCGAGAGTGTTCGGGTCGTCTGGATTAGGACATTGGTAGAGTTCCGTGAAAGTATACGTACTAGCTATAGAAAGTCCGTTCTGGTTGCCCGTCACGGTCAAGGCGTTGAGTCCGTCTCCAAGCCAACCACTGAGGACTAAGTTGGAATCTTTACTCTTAAGGAACTTGCACCATTTAGTCAGAATTTCTTTGAGACAGCCGTTGACTTTAGGTTCCAGGAAAAATGCGAAGCCAGAAGCAGTTGCCATTGGCCAATCAAGTACAGCATTAATTGGAAAGCCGATAAGGCCGCTGATATCGGCCGCGTCCGACCAGGGAGGTGCAGCCTTGATGATACAATTGATGGCTAAGAGCATGTCATCGAAGCATTTCACTTCTGGCTGACCGTCAGGATCAGTGGTATAGGGTACTTCGTTGAACATGGAAACCGAGAGTGCGTTCAAGTACGGATCACTAGTTACGACATTTTTGAAGTCTATCAAAAGTTGGTCAATTTCGTCGATTTTTGTCCTTCGAGCCTCCTTCATGTGCTTATTGACCCATTTCTTAATTAGAACACGATCCTTAGGTAGCCAGTGCCCAACACGGTGCTCGGGTAAATTTTTCAAGTCAAACTGCATGGTGCAAAGGTGATAATGTAGAGAATTACTCATTTATATATACACAATCATATGATCGGAATAAGAAAGATGTACGTACAGTTCAGGAAATTTAAAAACGTATGCAATAAATTTCTTAAATTATCGATCTTCATAAGCAAAGGTAATCTCTTTGCATAAAAACAATAAACAAAAAACAATATATATGCAAATAGCATGTTATTGAGAATGACAAAATTTAGTTTATCTCAATGAGTTAGTTGACCTTTATTCTATATAAAGTGAATGAAGTTTTTAGTTTTCCGGCACCTTACGTATTATGGGGTGCTATGTAAATCAAATATATGTATTGTCCATATTTTTTGTGTAACGATCACGCCGATCTATAGTAAATTGCTATAAATTTTAACGAAAATTATTACTAAAAATTCTTAAAATTAATAAAAAAAAACGCTCCATTAGTTAACTATTGAGTAATCGAGCAAATTTTTTAAGGTAACTTACAGAGGAGATACAATTTGAAATTTGATAAATTTTTATAATCGTTTCATATGAGATTTTTAATTTTCAAATTGTATCTCCTCGGTAAATTACATATTAACTGTTTTAAAACTTTAAATTAATGAAAAGTATTTTTTTAAAAAAAGTTTTTTTATTAAATTTTTATTTTTAATTTATTGAAATAATCTATTTATCACATGCGGCGACGGTACCCGGATTTTATATTTAGGATCAGAAAGATCATAGTATGGAGTAAAATTATGCAAGGAATATTTTTGTTAAGTCATGGAACTTGATTTCATAGGCATAATTGAATTATTTGGGTTGAAAATTTTGAGATTTTTTAACTACCGGCGACAAATAGATTTCGCCCATATTTTTTAACAATGATCAAATAGGTTACACAAAAATTGTCTATTCAAATATTCATATAGGGCTATAATCTACATAGTATACTGGACACCCAACCGTTTATCGAATTTGGTTAGGTGAGTGCTGAGATATCTTCGCTCAAAATTTAAAAAAACAAAAAGTTCATCGAATTTGGTTAGGTGAGTGCTGAGATAACTTCGTTTAAAGTTCTTGCAAATTTTTAAACTTCTATCAAATAGAATCTGTACAGCGTACGGCTAAAGATGGGCACCATGCGCATGATGCATGTATGCATGCGCATGGTCTAAGCAGATATACCCATACAAGAATAAATAAAATAAAACATTTGATAATAAATAACTTTTGATTCAATAGTCCATTTGTGATGGTTTTACCACCAAAATGACCGTCTCGAAGAGACAATTCCAACGAGCTCAAAATCATCAATATACAATCACTGGATCTCGAGATTAAGGATTAATATTTAAATTGGTTAACCCAATTTTAACCATTTGAAATAGCACAAAAAAACCTTGATTTTAGGCTCATTGGGATCGTCTCATCGAGGCGGTCATTTTAGTTGTATATAATATCATTAAACTATTAGTGCATATAACATTAGGGTGGTAACTCAACTAAGTAAATCAAAATTATGTGTGCAAACTATAGAATTTGTTCTATTGCAGATTTTTCACGTTACACGAATGAAAATCAATTTTAATTATATATCTGATATCGATATATCGATATCAATTTATTAAAATTGATTACTTTAAAACAACGCAACTTAATGAAAACCCAATGAATTACTTTGAAATTTTCACAGTAACTTATTAAATATTGGAGAATAAAGTTACGCTTTCGGATTTTCTACTAACATATAAATTTTAATGTTCGTCTTATAAAACGTAAAAAAAAAAAAAATTAGAATTTAAACGTACAAGTCGAAACTTTAATAGATTTTTTGCAAAAAATCGAGCGTAACTTTTTAGAGATGACTTCAGTGAAAAGTTTTCAATTAAAAGAAATTAGAAAAATAAGTGCAATATCAAGGCGGGTTCTTTAGAATTTTGTGCGTTGCTTATTAATTAAAT
>QKWP01000251.1:360606-386108 GCA_003550325.1 Gigaspora rosea
TTTTTTTTTATAATTAAAATAAGCAAACTTAACCTTATAATTTTTATAAATTTTTTAAATAAATTTTTTATAAATAAAAATATTTTATATAATAACTAGTAAATACTATAAAAAATTAGTCTAAACTAAAATAGTCAAATTAAAAAAAATTCTAAAAAATTAAAAACATAATTTAAAGCTATCAAACTTTTTTATAGCAAAGCCCAAGATCTAAAAAACTATATAAAACAGTTTAAAATATAATTAATTTTTAAAATTAATAGATAATTGTCTTTAAAGAGTGTCACTTTTGAGTACAAAAGGCTACCGGTAGTACACCTAAATCCTATCCATTAAATATATGTAATATGATATTTAATCGATTATTTTAAATTCACTGATTAAAATCTGATCATAGTAAAATTACTAGTATTGCTGACATAATTTTGATTTACTTAGTTGAGTTGAGTTACCACCCTAATATAACATGCATGGTAGGGAAAAATGTTATCTCCATGTACGGCTAAAATGCTAAAGTTCATAATACATAATTTCATCATATTGTCTATTTCAAGACTCATGAAATAGACAATATGATGAAATTATGTATTATGCACATTAGCGTTTCAGCAGATTGGCAAAAACATTTACCAGTACGATCACGTTTCTTGTGAAACATGAAGTGTGTATACCAGTACGATCACGTTTCTTGTGAAACATGAAATGTGTATTATCTATGTCGCTTATGCTGATTTCCTTGGAATCCTTTTTTGGTAAACGTTATGATTCTCGTTTATCCGTTATTGGAAAGAAGTTAATTTTTTAATGACGAATGGAGTAATTGTATTAGGTATGTCGTTATGATGAAATAGTTGCGTCATTTTTCTTTGAACATTATGATATTCGAAAAATGTTACGTGTATGTACGTATGTAGCGTACAAAACTTGTGATCAATAAATGTCAAATATTTGAATATGTTGGTTTGTACATCGCTTTAATTATAGGTGATAGTTCGTTGGCTCAATGTTATTACAGGTTTGAATCTTTTTTTTTTTGCTATATGTATCATGTGACGTGAAATTTTTGTGATATGCGCGTGTAACGTGAGTATAAATAAATTCAACCTCTCCAATAACTCTTATGAAAGAGAACCTTGTGGGAATTGGGATTTCCGTTTGTTTGTTTAAAAGGGTTAAGTCTCTTTGATTGGGTATATAATATTGACGGCGGTATTTATTCTTATATGCGAGAAAGTATACGAAAGTAAGTGTGTATATTGTAACGAATATTTCGATTAACGTAAGATTTCACAAATGATTATATTCCATTAACGTGATTTAATTCGAACATATGTACGTACGAAACAGTTTTACTAAATGTGAAACCGAATTGTTTGCTAAATATTATGTAAATATTTCAAATCAAATGTAAAATAGGTGTCGATGAATGTAATCATGATTATGACTATATTTGATGACCATTATATTATGAGTATATTTGATGATCATTATGACTATATTTTAAATTAAATGTAAAAATTATATTTTGAACATTATTTTTTCTGTTGATTGTTATTTGAAAAGTGTTGTATGTACGTATGTAGCATACGAAATTAAACTTACGATCGATAAACATTAAATATTAAAATATTCTGGTTAACGCATCACTTTGATTATAGGTGATGATTTTCGTTAGTTGAGTGGTGGGCTCAATGGTATTATGAGTTTGAATTTTTTTTCTTTTTTTTTTTTTTTTACGATATGTAACATATAACAATTCATTCGTATAAAAAGGATTCTTTGTCTGGTATGATCATATGCATGTGTAATGTGAGTGTAAATGAGTTCAACTTGTCTGATAAGTCTTATACGAGAGAGCATTATGGTGAAAATTGTGATTTCCGTAGTGTTCCAAATCGTTAGCTGAAAAACCAACTAGTTGGCAACTTTTCAACTAATCAATTTAAAAAAAATTTAAACAATTAATCGATTTATTATCAAATGATTCGATTACGATTAATTGTTAGTTATCAATTAGTTATCAACTATATTAATCAACTAAACAACTATTACTATTAATGTAAATTACAAATAAACTTGCATGCCGGATAAAAATAGTAGACCCACTATATACTATACCCGGGTGCTCTTTTTTAAAATCTAAAGTGCATGTTATAAGTGCAAAGTGTATGTGCGTCTCAAATTTTTACACTATGTGACCGCATACTTCTTGTATCCGGCCATTTACGGTTAGCTTCGCCAATTTAAACGAATATGTACTATTAGTTACCAATCAATGGTTGTTGATTCTAATAGTTAATTATGTAACAGAATCACAACCATTGTAGTACATATTCGTTAAATTGGTGTTATGCAAGTTTATTTGTAATTTACATTTGATTATATCATATTTGTAATCAAATATGCATAATCTTTAAATTATTTAAATGATCTTTTTTTTTCAATCAAAAAATAATAAATAAAGATTTCTTGCTAGATTAATAGGTGTTGTCGATAGAGAGCGAAGAGAAGAAAGGGTAAATAATAGAAACCCGAAGTTATAATTACACTAATTTGAGGTAAGACGAAGGCATTTTAAATATTAAAGTCTACTTTATTTCTGGTTTTTTAACCTGTTTTGCAATTAAAGATTATCGTTATATTGGAGCCATGTGAATAATGAAAGAAAATTAATAATTAATTCATAAAATCAATTATTATATAAAAAAAAGGATATATCAAGTAAAAGTCGAGAAATTTTTTGGAATAAAAATGATGTATTTTCTATTTAAACTTTCAATTTAATATTACTATACAAACTTACCATTACGGATATTGCTTTAAATAGTTCTTTCATGCCTCGGATCTTTTAATTCGCGTTAGTTTGGTATGCATTAAAATCATTTGGGGTTTTTACCTTGAAAAGACCCTATTTTATTATTTTGCCTAGTCAGTATAAAATTTATAAAATTAAGCTTATATAGCATTTACCCTTCATACAGCATCTTGCGAATCATCTAATTTGCATTAGTTTAGTGGGTCTAAAGATTTAAATTATTATTCTATTTTTAAAAATTAAAATTTATGATCCAAATTAAGTTTTTGTCTTAATAGTACTCCTCGGGTCGTTTAATTCACTGTGAATTGGTAAGTATAAATATCAAATTATAATATTTGAAACTTATAATGACCTAAGCTCATGCATTTACTTTAAAAAGTGTTTTGTGGGTCCTTTAGCTCGTAAGTATAATGGTCATTTTAGTTATTCTATGTATTTAAATTTTAGCTTATATAGATTACATTTTACTAACAGGTTCCTTATTTAATTCACACGTATTTGTGGGCATTTTTCATTTTACGCTAAATTTTACTTCATAGGCTATTTTAGTTTGTAAGTATAAAAATCATTCATTTTAAAGTTTTCTTTAAATCAAGCTCTTTTTTTTTTATCTATTTATAGGCTTTTTTAAAGTACGCCAATTTATATAAAAAAAGAAGAAAAAATAACGATTTGCCAACTAGATCATCAATTTGGACGACAGATAAATCACACATTTCGATTATTTAATTAAATAAAAATAAATAAATAAATTTAATGCATCAAGTGTACAATACTAGGTAGGGTGATTGATTTAGGTTGCTCTTAATCGTGGGCAGTGGCAAGTTTGCCGTAATATTAATAATCAAGTCTACTTTTATTATTGAAGTTGGTCTAATGCCTATATGATCTGGCCCAATTTGTAATATGTTCAAATCTGAAAGCGATGCTAATACTTTTTGTGTTAACTGATTTATTTAAATCAGAAAGATCTCCATATAAGTGCATCTTGACGTACATACGTACAGCACGTATGTAAATGCGTTACTTGGTTTAATTTCTAAATCTGCAATTCTAAATCTGCAAGTTAAATCTGCAAGTTATTTGCCACACCTTCTCATCATTATGTAATAAACTTCCACGATTTTTTTTTGTAGTAGAATTAGTTTTCTTTAATATCGACTATACAACTATACAACTTACAACTAAACAACTAAATAACTAAACAACTAAACAACTAAACAACTAAACAACTAAACAACTAAACAACTAATCGATTAATTTGGTCACGTGATTCCGCAATCGATTAGTTGCCAACTTTAGTTGCAACTAATCGTTTGGCAAAATTTTTACTGGATTTCTGTTTGTCTGCTTTAAAGAGTTAAGCCCTTTGATGTATATAGTATTAACAATGGTATTTATTCCTATATGCGTGAAAAACATATATGAATATATATGAATGTATATGTATGTTGTAGCAGATATTTCAATTGGTGTGAAATTTCATGAACGATTACGATTATAGCCATTATCGTGATTTAATTACTTATATTAATGATGCCTGACAAAATTATTTTTACAATGACGAATGACGTCATCATGGTTTCATCATGACGAAACCTTAACGATTAATGAAACCCCCGACAATTGATGAAACCTATGACAAATATAACAAATTGACAAAACCTATGACGAATTGACGAAACCTATAACATATTGATGAAACCTATGACGAATTGACGAAACCTATGGCCTCTAACAATTGATGAAACATTGGCAACTGATTCAGCCAATAATTAAACAAAAAGCTTCTATATAATGATCTTTAGATACACTAAACCTTAAATTGTTTCAAAAAATGATATTTCATTATAAGGTTTTATTGGCTTTTTCTTTTTTCTTCTTTCACGGTAGTCATTTATGTCGGGTTGATCCAGAATACTGATAGTCATTTATGTCAGGTTGATCCGGAATACCAGTCGAGAATACTGGTAATCGGGTTGATCTGGAATAGTCAAATTTTGCATACGTTAATTTTCGTCAATTCCGGATCAACCCGACATAGATTCTGAACATGTAAAAATGAAATTAAATTTTGTAAATAAACAAAGCGCGTAAAGATAGAAGTTTATGGCAAAAGTGTTAGTGTTGGAGAATAAAACGATATATTGGTGCTCATTATTTGTAAAATTTCATTTCCGTTATTTTTAATTAGTGCACCAAGGTCGATCTAAATATTGGTTTTCAAGTATTTTCACGTCTCTTTCTTCGTAAATAAGTAAAATCATGATAATAATAATGCACTGGTTATCTTAGCAACATATATTGATTCTCTATCGCTGTTATTAATTATGCATTATTACTTAAAACATCATTTTTTAGCTCTTATCGTTATCGTTATTAAAACACTTTTTAACTTTTTATAAATGCAGTAATTAACTCTATTTTGTATGGAATATAACTCTTCAGATTTCTTCATTGATTTAGTCAATTCGTCATAGGTTTCGTCAATTCGTCATAGGTTTCGTCAATTCATCATAGGTTTCGTCAATTCGTTATAGGTTTCATCATTTCGTCACAGGTTTCGTCATTTTGTCATAGGTTTCGTCATTTCATTATAGGTTTCGTCAATTTGTCATAGGTTTCATCAATCGTCAGGGGTTTCATCAATCATCAATTCGTCAATAGAAATTACCTGAAGAATGGTTTCGTCATTTGTCAATGATGTATATTTCATCATTCGTCAGGCATCATTAACTTATATACGAATCTGCTTTATTAAAACATAAAACCGTGTTATGTGTTAAATATTATGGAAATATTTCAAACAAATGTAAAATAGATATTGATAGATGTTATCTGATTATTATGACTATATTTGATGATCATTATGATTATACCCATAAAATTTATTATTATGACATTAAAGATTATTAATTTTAAAAATGATGCAATAAACGCAATTAATCATCAAATTTTTAAATTTATATTTTTTTTCTTGACTTTGGGTTCGTCTTTTGCTTAGTAACTAGTTTCATTCTGCCTTGATCAACTTACTTGCAATACATATTAAGGCCAGAAAATGAAAATAATTATACATAAAGGCCCAAAATGCAAATAATTATATATAAGAGCCTAAATTTATCATAAATAATTAGATTTAGCAATAAATTTTAATATTTGAAATTATTAAATGTAATTTTCTTTTGGCAGTTAAATATATTGCTTTTACTCAATATTACATTATTTTCTTAGTATTTTTCATATAAAACTTGTAACTACTTAAGAAAATTTTTAAGGTAATTTAACATTCTCTACTAATACAAATAAGCTTTTACAATTCTAGAGGTCTTTGATGTGTAGTAACCTTACAAAATGTGAAACTATTCTTTGTATAGGATAAACTTATTAGTTTAGAACCAAAAAACTTGGATTTTAATAAATATTATACTTTATCTGGTTGAACTTATCCTGGCTAAAAGAAAGATCATTATATCTGTTTTTATAAATTCTGAGACAACTAATAGAATTAATCAATAAGTTTTGAATTATATATTATCGAATTACTATAGTGCCGAGAATCAAATTCTAATAATACCAAATTCAAAAACTTATCAAATTCAGCTAATATAGTTTTTATTAGTTGTCCCAGAATTTATAAAACAGCTGTAAGTGAAAAGGAGTATGGAATATAAAATGCATAAAGTGGTAGATATATACAGTATGATATTCAAAGTTACTTTGGCCCCAAATTATAAAATTTTTCAAAATTTGAGCACAGGATGAAATCTGAGTTGTGAAATAGTAAAATGCTTTGTAGATTGGATTAGGGTGAAATTAGCATTTTATTATATTATTTATTATATAAAAGCAGATTTCATTCTCACATAATGATCATAGCAGGTTTCACCTTGTCATGTTATTTCATTTTCTAGACCATTATTTGTGAATTTCTCTAAATTTATTATGATACTACAAATAATTTTATTTACAAAATAGATGTGAAACCCAATATTTATGTCAAAATTGACTTTTGTGGCTTATGTTGCAACAAAATTCAAACCTAATACAGGTAGTTAGAGAATTCAAATTCTATTTAATAAGCTAATTTAAATTAAGAACCAGGGTTAAATTGTCACCCAAAAATTTTTTAGAATGTATGACTTTGAATAATTAATAATATAATTAATTTTAAAAAAATACTTTTTATTAATATTAAAACTTAACAATATTGATAAATGTATCAAAAAAGATAATCATATGGGCAGATTTGACGCAAGTAAATCTCCATGTGACAATACAGAATTTGATATAAAATTAAAGATTTTGATTGGATGGTTGCTCTGCTTTTTTTTCTTATTTAGTAATTTGTAGGCAGACGATAATCACAACAAACATCACATAAATTATGTGCAATAAATTGATTGGTCGGTTATACAAATTCATGATTTGTTTATATATCAAAATATACATATAGATCATTTCTAGAATTATCACATCAATGAGTCAAATCCGCCCATATGTCATAAAAATAACTATAAATGTTGTATATCGGAATAGAATTTTTGTAGATTTAGAATCAATATAAGTTAATTCTAAATACACTTATATTTGAAATAAAATCTTAAATTTGAATTAACTTAAAGGTGATTCTGAAAGCATTTACTGCATATTCAATATTAAACTAATTTAATTAGCAACTATAAAATTTATATATAAGATTAGAGTTTCAAAGTTTGATTTGAATTCAAACTACTATAAAGTGCTATATACAAGATTCCAAAATAGTAGATCCACCATAAATTAGACCTAGGTGTAAACAACAAAATCTATATTAATCAAATACAGTTTTTTTTAAATAGTTGGAATGCTATTGTAAATACAAACTGTATATACACTTTAAATTTTTCATTTCACAATATAACCTCATAGCATGTACTAGACCCAGGTCTACTATTTAGTTTAAAAATTAGTGGAATGTACCAAACCCAGGTCTTGTATGCAGCACTTTATGGTAGGTTTTAACAAACTTCGAATCAAACCAAACTCAAGCCATGAATATTATAAAGTTTGAGCTTCAAATCCAGATTCAAATATAAAATAATCAATTTCAATTCAAATCCAAACATCTTTATAACTCAATTCTGGGTTCGTGCATTTTAACATTTTTGATTGGTTGTATCTGAAAAATGTGACCTGAGTATGGGAAAAACTTGCATAATTTAATAATTTACGTAAGGTTAGTAATTATTACGAAATTCCTGTAATCATCTGCAATTATTGCGACATTTTGATCTTTGCATTAATGTCGTCATGGTTTAATCATCAATACGTAAAATCGAGAATAATAAGTTTTGTAACATGATTTTTATAATAACCCAGATTATTGTATCATGTAGAATTAACGATAGTTCCCAGATTTTTAATTTTTTCTGCATCTTTTTGAAAACAGCTGTAACAGTCCCAATACAACCCTAACTATATACTACAATGTGCGATAGAAATTAGTGTTTTACGTTAGTAAGCAAGTTCTATAACAGTATTTTGTATTTCACTGGAATAGCAAGTTTTGCAATAGAGGTAAAATTAATTATGATGGAAAGGTATAATGAATCAATCATTAACTTGGAGAAATTATTGTTATTTAAATTTTTAAATAGAAGATTTAACTAGATTGTTAGAAATTAAACCAGATAATATGATAGCATTAAGGTATAAAAGTGAAATTACTTATATGATGAAAGGTATAACAAATTAATCGTTAACTTGGAGAAATTATTGCTATTTTAAATTATTAAATAGATGCATCCGGAGATTAACTAGATTGCTAGAAATTGAACCAGATAATACGATAAAATTAATTATATGATGAAAAGGTATAACGAATCAATCGCTAATTTGGAAAATTATTGTATTTTAAATTATTAAATAGAAGATTTAACTAGATTGCTAGAAATTTAACTACAGTAAATAATATGATAACTTTAAGGTATAGAAGTGAAATTAATTATAAGATAAAAAGATATAATGAATCAATTGCTAACTTGGAGAAATTATTATATTTTAAATTATTAAATAGATAGATAATGCATCCGAAGATTTAACTAGATTGTTAGAAATTGAATCAGATAATATGATAACTTTAAGGTATAGAAGTGAAATTAATGATATGATGAAAAGGTATAACGAATCAATCGCTAACTTAGAGAAATTATTGTTATTTTAAATAATTAAATAGATTGTTATTTTAAATAATTAAATAGATAGATGACACATCCGAAGATTTAACTAGATTGCTAGAAATTGAACCAGATAATACGATAGCTTTAAGGTATAGAAGTGAAATTAATTATATGATGAAAAGGTATAACGAATCAATCGCTAACTTGGAGAAATTATTGTTATTTTAAATTATTAAATAGATAGATGACGCATCCGAAGATTTAACTAGATTGCTAGAAATTGAATCAGATAATACGATAGCTTTAAGGTATAGAAACGAATTAATTATATGATGGAAAGGTATAACGAATCAATCGCTAACTTGGAGAAATTATTGTTATTTTTAATTATTAAATAGATAGATGACGCATCAGAAGATTTAACTAGATTGCTAGAAATTTAACCAGATAATACGATAACTTTAAAGTATAGAAGTGAAATTAATTATAAGATGAAAAGATATAATGAATCAATCGCTAACTTAGAGAAATTATTATATTTTAAATTATTAAATAGATAGATGATGCATCCGAAGATTTAACTAGATTGCTAAAGATTTAACCAGATAATACGATAACTTTAAGGTATAGAATGAAATTAATTATATAATAAAAAAATATAATGAATCAATCGCTAACTTAGATATTTTAAATTATTAAATAGATAGATGATGCATTCGGAGACCTGATCAAGCTCGAAATTTTTACAATCCCATGGCAGAGCCACGGGTCGGACGCTAGTTATAATTAGATTTGGCCTGGGTTTGTTTTGAAGTTTGCAAACATGTTTGAATTCAGATTAATAAAATAATATGTCTATTATAAGCTTTCTGTATCAAATTGTATTATGATTGCTTCAAAGAAAAAACCTGTAATTCTAATTTAAAAAAATTATAGTTTTTCCTTTGTAGCACTATAAAAATTGATTCTATAGTAAAAATTGGACTTCAATATAAAGTATTTATGCAGTTGAAAGAAACCTGCATTGAAGAGTGTTAGTGTCAAAAAATCAAAAAAAATTATGAAATGTAATACTTATTATTTCGCCTATATAGTTTCATATATGGGTTTCACTGGTCTTATAATTACATGGTTCAATCAACATTGGAGAGTTATTGGTAGTTAGGATCGATTAGTTTTGGTTAATTGTGTAATCATAGTATTATTTGCAAGGCATGAGAAATGTATAAATAGTGGAAGTCAAAGAAAGTTAAATGTCGTATAAGTAGAATTAGAAATATAATTAATATGAATAGCTTAGAGTGAAATATAGACATATAAAGCACATGAGAAAGTAAAGAAAAAAATTCTTCTCTGTTTTGTTCTAAGTATAAAAAATTAGTAAAATAAACAAATATAGCATTATACATTCATACTAAAACATTGGTATTCTGCCTTTGACTTGAAGTTGTTTTACTTATAGCCACCAGAGCCATAACAAGCAGCTATATAACCTCTTTGTTGCACTACTTTAAACACATGCTATGCCTCATGCATGTGAAAGATCCATAGCATCATTGACTTTAATTACATACTGTGTCACTATAGTGAGCAATTTTTTAAATAAATATTTTACAGTAAATTACAATAGGTATCAACGATAAGTTAATCAATACTAACTAATTTTAACTAATACTGTGTGTTATCACAATAACATGTACATTTTTCAAGTAAGCTACATCAAATTACGATAGACATTAATGATAATGCTAATACAAACTAACAAAATTTAACTACTGTAAACTGCTGGATAAAAGACCCGGGACTCTTTCATTTCACCAAAAAAATTAATTAGTAAAAAAAAGAAAATAATTAGTAAAAAATAAGGGTGAGTCTTATATATAGGAGGATCTTGTATCCAGCAGTTTATGGTTCATATCGCAATAGCATGTAAGATTTTAAAAAATTACATCAAATTATAATAGACATCAACAATAATGCAGTACAATTACAAACTAATAACTTTAACTAAATACAGTGTTTACTGCAATAGCCATAAGCTTTTTAAATGAATTTTTTACAATAAATTACACCAACATCAATGATAATGCCAATACAAACTATCACAACTTTAACTATATATTGTAGGTCACTATAGCTAGCAAGTTTTTAAATGAATTTTTTATAGTAAATTACAATAGACATCAATAATAATACTAACAAAACTTTAATTACATACTGTATGTTACTGCAATAGCGTGTAAATTTTTTTAAATGAATTTTTTACAGCTAATACAATAAATTTCAATGGTAATACCAATACAAGTTAACATTAACTAAATACTATGTGTCACTACAATAGTCTATAAATTATTTTAATAATAAATTGAAAGACATTAATGATAATGCCAATACAAACAAATATAACTTCATGCTGTAAGTTTTTTAAAAAATTATTTATACATAGTAAATTCAATGATAATATTAATACAAACCAACATAATATGGAACGTTAAATCCTGGGTCCCCAAGTCGCAGGAAAATCAGCTAGTTGCGGCAGCATGCAGGCTTGAGATACTTACCCAATATGGTAGAGGCAGCTGCATGGCTTGAGATACGAACTCCCGAGAAGTACGCTAGTAAGAAAACAGGTATACCAATTTGGAATCAGCAAGTGCCTACCTGGAATCACATACACCAAATTGGGAGTAATGATAGTAGGAAATGTGAGTAAAGTGGTGGACATGTGAATACTAACTATTGGTTGGGGAAAAGGGATGTCCAAAACCAGGCTAGCTGTATAAATGGGAATATGGTAGGCTCTAGTAGGTTTAGGTTATGGATAAAATAGTCCAAGTCTCGACACTTAGTAGATAGTATAGCAATATATTGTAATGATTAATATACACTCAATAAAGTTAGAGGCATGACCTCACCTTAACAACAAAAAAAAAATAACCAACATAATATTAACTACATACTGCAGTACTGTATTACTATAATAGCTCATAAGTTTTTTAAATGAATTTTTTACAAGTAAATTATGATAGATATCACAAACTAAAATAACTTTAATTAATATATGTATTACTGCAATGCTCATAAGTTTTTTAAATGAGTTTTTTATAATAAACTAGACAGTAACTTTTGTTTCCAGTACCTACGGGTTTTATAGAAACAGTAAAAATAATAAAAAGTATATTGTAAAAATATAATGTGAATACGTATTTGATATAATTTGAGAATGATTCTGGTATGATTTCCTGAAAGCTAGTTACCTGCCAGCTCATTTTACTGATCCCATATCCTGACAGAATGTTTCACCTACAGCATTTTTTGTTGACAAAATCTTTTCTCGACATGCCATGTTTTCGACATCCCTTTTTCTAGACATTTCATATTTTCAACAAGACATTTATCTGACATGATATATTTCTCATTTGACTTTTCTCTAACACTAAGTTTTATTGAATGCACTTTTTCTGACAAGAACAATAAACCCAGTGATCATCACATTATGTGAAATCATGCAACTACATCATTTGTTTACTAGCACTATCAACTCAGTCTAAATTATACTATCACCTAACCCTAATCTAACCCTAACCCTAACCCTAATTTAGGCTGAGTGCTTAATCATGTAATTTGATAAACACGAATATATCACTCTATCTATTTAAACGAAATTCTAATCAGAGAAAGATCTTGTTAGAAAAAGATATCAGAAACATGTCATATCAGAAAAATGTTCTTTCTGAAATACGTTTGTCAGTAAAATGTTTTTTCGAAAATATGTTCTGTCGTCAAGAAAAGGGGAGGTAAAAAACATGGTATGTCGAGAAAAGATTCTGTTAACAAAAAATGCTGTAGGTGAAACATTCTGTCAGGGATATGGGGTCAGTAAAATGAGCTGGTGGGTAACTAACTTTCAGGGAATCAAGCAACAACCTTTGAGAATTAGTTGTCATAATAAAGATTTAAAGTTTTGTAAATAAGTTAAAATTAATAATAGTTTTATTATGGTATAAATTATTTTAAGAGTTAATAAGTATTGATGGTGCTTATCCTATTCTTATTAAGGGCTATTCAGATTAAATCTGAATATCACTTTGTGCATAATTCGAATCTGATTAAACCAGATTAAATTATTACTAACTAATAAGATGGGTGTCACTCATCTTACTCTGTACATTCATTGATAGATTATGAATTTGGCTACAAGAGCTAATATGTATAAAGGGCTAATTTAAATTATGCCAAATTCGAATAGTTTTCTGGCATTTTTAAATAAAATGAAATGCTAATTTCATACCTATTAAAATAAAATAAGTGAAATATATTGTGATACTAACTTGTTACAATATTCATACCTTCTATCATTAGTTATAGTAATAAATGTGATAGATTAAAATGAAATCAGATTAAATTGAAATATGTATAGTATAAATAAATTGACAACCACTGAAAAATAAATACTTTTGAGAAATTTTTAGGGTTAGGGGTTAAAGGTAGTGGTTAGTTTTAGAGTAGATTTTATATTAAGCAAGTATAAGTAGGTTTTAGAAGGTTAAATAGAAACCCACATTTCATTTTAATCTGATTTCATTATGAACTGCAACAATAAATGTGGAGCTTATGCTGAGAATTTAAATTATTTTATTATGAAATTATAAAATTTTAGAGGGATTTTTCATGGGTGTTTGTTTTTATAGTTTGGTTAGGGTTTAGGGTTAGGGTTATTAATAAAAGAGTATATGTGGATTTTAGTAGGTATTATAGATTTAAATAGAGACCCCAGATCTTAGTATAAGCCATCTCAGCATAAGCCGCTACAATAAATAATCATAGTAGTTTAATGACATTTGCTGCATCTTTTGGGTCAGCGAGTTTATATCATCTTCTATTTTCTTTCTGGAGCTTTCCCTTTATCCAGCTTATTTTTCATGTAAAATTTCTCTGCTCCAATCTGTTTGGCCACTTCTATGACTTCTTCCAAGGTCTGGGGGTCCTTCATTGCGGCATACATAGCAATTTCTTGTCTCAGCCCTGACAAAAATAAACGAACCACATAATCATCAGGCAATCTATTTCCGGGGTCAACCTTTTGCCTGAGATGTTTAAATTTAGCAACATATTCAGGAACACGTTCATTTGGTCCTTGTTCAATGTTATGCAACTCATTATGCCACTTGTTCTTTTTCTCTAAGGTTCTGAAGCGCTTATTAAATAAGGCCACGAAGGAAGTGTCTTCATTATCTGACCAACTAGTAATGGTGTCCTTGACATCGTCATACCAATATGAGGCAGTGCTGAGTAAGTAACCTGAAGCAATTTCGATCTTCCGGTTGTTCTTCCAATTATTAGCTAGGGCGGCCTTTTCGAACATAACGATCCATTCGGTAGGGTCTTCATTTTCCATATCCTGAACTTGTTTTACCTTGACAATATTCAGTTCCTTTACCCCATCTGTCTTTCCTCTTTTTAGTTCATCCGCAACTTCTTTAAAAACCATCGGTGACTTCGTTCCCACAGAGTCAATTTTCTCAATAACGATTGCTACCGGCTTGGTTTCTCTTGCTTAAGAAGTTGTCTTAGTTGAGCAGAATCCATACTTGGTATGTACAATAGTTTTGATATTCTTCCTTTTTGCTTTTAATCTCTTTTTCTTTTACTAACCTATTTTTGTTTCTTCCTTTATTTGGTTGATTCACACAGAATCAGGTACGGCAGCTCACACAGAGCGTATAATCAAACTCACACAGAGTTATTATCTTTACTTCAATGTAGATTCTAGTTACGAATCTCATAGTCACCACCAATTGTTAACCCACGAAAGACCTCTCAGAAATTGAGGTTAACGGAGCAACTGTCGACAGGGAATCACGTGAGCACAGAGACACGGAACTGTGCGGTGATATATCATAGTTGTTAGCATATAGATGAGCGAGAGGGTTTATGTACAGTGATTTAGCGATGAGAAAGAGTACGTGATATAGTTTTTAGAATCAAAGTGAAAAGTGTAATGTCTTTTATTTATAATAAAGAATTGTAATCGCGAACATGCCTACAAAGTGGGCAGATATCACCCGTTTATATAACAAAATATTCTATACTAAAAATATGGCTTTCATGCCATGAGCGTTCTATATATTATTCGTGAACTATCTATTATTGATGATATTACTCTGATTCCTATCATCCCTACAATATCAACCCTTTCTCACAATATCTCTCCAATGTACCCTATATGGTAGAAGTGCACAAATGGCAGATCCCTCATTTGTGGCGTAGTAGTCCCGTGATCCACGTGATAATTTGGCCAGGGTACATCGGTAGGTGTAACACCGTATATAGATTTATATCCAGATATAGATTTATATCCGGATTTAGATTTGTATCCGGATTTAGATTTGTATCCGGATTTAGATTTGTATCCGGATTTAGATTTATATCCGGATTAATCCAAATATATTTATCGGATTTAAATAAAATTAATCCGGATTCGTTTTTTTTAATTCTAGTTATATCCGGATTGAAAAAAATCATCTTGGTTCTCTTGTTACATACGATACATTTTTTATTCTATTTTTAACTCAAACTATCAAGAATTTTAGATTAAAAAAAAAATTGTTCTTTAAAAATTAGACATTTTATATGATCAATAAATAACCACAATTAGTAATCACATCTAAAGTAGCACAAAATTTACTCACATTTTTCTCTCAATAAAACTACTCTTTAAACCAATGTAATTGTTATACGTCGAAATCGAATTTCGTTCCGAATCTATATAGGCCCGGTTGGTTAAAGAATTCAAATTGCACTAAATAAATGGATTTAAAACATATTGATTTTTCAAAATTATGGGATGCAATATATGTAATTTAAATTGAACTTTAAAAAAAAAAACTAATTTAATCTATCCGTTATATAATTGAACAACTTGTGCAAGGCGAAGTTTTTTCAATCCAATCGCGGTAAAACCAATTGTCACTAATAAATTTCTTAAGTTGATTTAATTTCTATGACTAGCTTTTAGCGCTAGATGGAGATTAGCGCTAGATGGAGATTAGATTATAACTGTCACATGGGATAAAATTTTTTCTTTATTGCCTAACCCGAATTGAATAATATTCGATCAGAAATTAATAAATATCACAAATAAGAAATAAAGATCGCTGCAAATGTAAAAATGCAAAATTGGCTCGCAAAAGTTAGCGCCATCTTTATTATCAATATTTGCAAACATTTCAGATGTAATTATGGATCCTAATTCACTGTAGTTTTCAACTTAGTGCAGATAATTTGATGGAATTATTTTTGACGGTTCAATTTGGTCCTTAATTACATAGTTTATTATATTTTTACATTCTTTAAAACATCGTTCACTTATAAATTTTATTTTTGCATTTAAAGGAAAAAGAGCGAAAAATTTATTTTTATTTTGTTAATTTATCACTTTAATAATAACAATACATTATTGATTAATATTTGATTAGTAATAATCTCAACATCATTCTCAGATACGTACGTACGTTAGTTCTATAAACTATTGAATTTCCGACGCCGACCAATTTCTAGTCGGTCTGCTTAAGGTGTGTAAATTGGAATAACTAACTTTATCATACGGGTCTTATATAATGGAATTAGAGTTGAAAAGGATAAACATAAGGCATTCTTTTATTATCAAAAGTCTGCAGAGATGGGGTATGCTAAGGGTACAAATAAAACTGGTCTTTGCTATTTGCGCGGAGATGGAGTTGACAAAGATGAAAAAAAAGCTTTTGAATATTTTAAAAAAGCTGCGGATATGGGCCATATTAGTGCATTTTCAAAAGTTGTGACTGTTATCGAAATGGAATCAGTGAGCCACGAGATATACAACGAGCAAATCATTGGTATCGAATAGAAAGAGGTGTGAAAAGTAAAAGTAAATTATTATGTGAGGACATTGATGATAATTTGAAGAAATTATTAGATGATGAAAAGTATCAACTATCATGGATTCCTTATAACGAATTTCAAGATATGCGAGAGATAGGAAAAGGTGGATTCGCGACTGTATATTATGCATATTGGCTTGATAAAAATAGGGATTATTGGACACCAATTGCACTTAAATTGATTCATGATTCAAGTAAATGTGTTCAAGAATTTATCAATGAGGTAATATTGATATAATGATATAACCAAGAATTTGTTAATGTAGTACTGTAATATTATTTAATATTTCGTTTTTTATTTTGTTAAAAATATTATATATTTTAATTATAGCTGAAAACATATTGCGAAATCGGATATGACAATCCATCATTCTTAAAATGTTATGGAATATCAAGAGATGATAAATCTAAAGACTATATTATCGTTTTGAAATATGCGGAAAAAGGTTCATTGCGTCAAAATCTTGAGTCGGTAGCACAAATGGAATGGAAAGATGGATTGAAGTACCCCAGTAGCACCGACAGATTTTTACTGATCTGCAATCTAGAACATTCGATTAACATAATAACGAGTCACGTTTTGATGTAACGTAACACAAGCAGGAAGATCAAAACAAAACGTTCGCTTTTTCAAAAATCGCTCATATCATGAAAATTTGCATAAGAAACCACTTTCTGCGCTCTAACAAAAAAATTTCCTTGAACAATTTTACTAAATAAACCTTCTAACTCTAAGTTTAGCATAGACTCTAACCTTAACTTATACGAGTTCGAAGATTTTTTAGTGACAATGTTCTAGATTGCAGATCAGTGAAGATCCGTCGGTGCCACTGGGGTAGTGGATATGGATAAATTGAATCTATTGTATTGTATCGTTTCAGATCCTGAATCAATCCATTCTCAAGAATTGATTCATAGAGATTTACATTCCGGAAATATCTTGCAAGATCATTTACATAGTGCGTACATCAGAGATGGCAACGAAACCTTTTTTTGGAGATTCCGAAAGTTTCGGGTTTCGGATTATAGCTTCCGAAACCTTATCCGAAACTCGAAACCTCAACCGAAACCCGAAACCTCGCCCGAAACCCGAAACCTCAACCGAAACCCCGAAACTGCCAAAACATCAATAATTTATATGATTATTCTCCCCAAAGTTGGCGCCGAAACCCTTTTGTGCCAAATCCGTAAGTTTCAGGCCTCGGATTATAACTTCCGAAACCTTATCCGAAACTCGAAACCTCACCCGACACCCGAAACCTCACCTGAACACCAAAAATACCCAAACTTCCATATACATTTATTGCATTAATGTATTATATATCTCTTTCAAATGCGCTGATGTATGCTATTTTCTCTTCAATATACATTAATCGCATTGATGTATGTTATATATCTCCTTAAAGAATACAATAAAATTTGAATATCCAACGCTATTTGAGCCGGAATGCATGCGTGCAGTCCTTTTTGTTATTATGATTCACAAGTATAACATGAAAGGTGTAATTCCGGAGTTTATATTCTGACAATCAAGATTGCTTTTGCAAGCATCAGTTTTTTTACTTACTACGTAAAAACTGGATACAATATCAAGTAATAATAAATAATTAGTAAGTCCATATCTACTAATGATAGAATTAATAAGTTACCGCAGAATTAAATAAATTGTTGGTATCAAAAGTCATCAAATACTTATCGATTCATCATTGGCAATTTTTTCTATCGCCCTAGAATTTTGAAATCAGTTGTAATAACGGTATGATATTAAAAATAAAGTTGACCAGCTTTAAAAAACCCCGAACAAACCGAGGCAGTGAAAAAAACATAATTAAAAAAATGATCTATATAATGTTAAAATTATTCAAAAATAATTTTAAATTTTGGGTTCATTAAAAATAAATCAACTTTATAATAAATTGTAAAGACTTCAATATTATATTTTTGAGTTTCGGATTATAGGTTTGGGTTTCGGATTATAGTTTCGGGGTTTCGGGTTTCGGAGTTTCGATATTTTTTAAAAAATCCGAAACTAGTTTCGGATTAGAACCCTTCCGAAACTAGTTTAGGGTAGGTTTCGTTTCGACGCCATGTTTGGCGTACATTACGGATCTAGGACTTACAATATCATCTAATATGAACCAAAAAGAAGAACTTAATGGAGTTATGCCATATGTAGCACCTGAAGTTCTAATGACTGAACCGTTCACGCAAGCGGCTGATATCTACAGCATTGGAGTCATCATGTCTGAAATATCAACAGGAAAAAGAGCATTTGATGGTGAATCTTTTAATGTCGACCTTGCGGTAAAAATATGCAAGGGAAAAAAACAACCAGAATTTAATAAGGCAACACCTGATTGTTACATTAAATTGGCCAAGAGATGTATGGATCTAAATAAGAATAAACGACCCACGGCAACTGTTATTGCTCAAAAAATTGGACATTGGCTTGACGAGATGAGTCAATATGATGATAATGAAATCAAAAAACAATTCACGGAAGCCGATAAAATTAAATTTAATATCGAATCATCAAAACATCCGAATCATATGTACGCCAGCAAACTTATTAATATACAAGATATAACAGCCAAGTTATCAAAATTGCCTTAAATTCCTGAAGATCTATAACGATAAATCAAAATTAAACTATTCACATGTACATATTCGGAAATTCAGTCACTTTCAAGAGACTTTGCATGTGATCCAGAAACACGAAGAATTTGGAAGTGAAGACGTCTAAATAATAAACATTTGTCATTTTTATGATGTATTTTATTTTATAATTATAGGAAATTTATTTCCAAGAATTTACATATAGAACAATATATTATGTATTATACAATAAAGAACTGTACAAGTTACTCTTGAATTTTATCAATAAATTTGCTATATCAAAACATTTTATAAAGGCTGATTTTGAACAACTTTATTTATCGAGATTTAGTCTTTTCAAAAATTTGGAGTTTGTTGTAGGTGAACACCGGAATCGACCTAACTTGATTCTTAATCTATTTAAATGAATTTTAGATCCTATAAATATTGAATATAAAAAATGTTATTATCATTATTTATTATGCTTAATAATAAAAACATACTATTTATTGTACAGTTCGCATTTCCACATGGGTCATTGGCTTGGAAAACCTATGATTGGCATTTTCTGGTCAATTTTGAAATTTTGGATTCAAATGAAAGTATTCATTCTTGTTTACATGTGATGTATTTTTTATTTTATTTTAGATTAAAAAAATTGTTCTTTGAAAATTAGACATTTTATATGATCAATAAATAATCACAACTAGTAATCATATCTAAAGTAGCACAAAATTTATTCACCCTTTAAACAATGTAAGTGTTTTTACGCGAAATCGAATTTCGTTCCGAATTAAATTGGCTCGGTTGGTTAAAGTGGATTTAAAACGTATTGATTTTTCAAAATTATGGGATGCAATATATAAATTTAAATTGAACTTTAGATTTAAAAAAAACTAATATAATCTATTCGGTAAAGGATTGAACAACTTGTGCAAGACGAAGTTTTTTCAATCCAATTGCGGCAAGACCAATTGTCACTAATAAATTTCTTAAGTTGATTTAAATTTCTATGACTAGCGATTAGTCCTAGATGGAGATTTAATTATATCTGTCACACATGGGATAAAATATTTTTCTTTATTGCCTAACCCGAATTGGATAATATTCCATCAGAAAAAAGCAAGCCATCTTTATTATCAATATTTTTCCCAATTATCGTATTTTCCGATGTAATTATGGGTCCTAATTTACTGTAATTTTAAAACTTGGTATAGCGATAGATAATTTGATGAAAGTCTTTGCCGAAGTGGCTGGGTATATTTAACGGTTCAATTTGGTCTTTACATTCTTTAAAACATCGTTCACATATAAATCTTATTTTTTGTATTTAAAGAAAAAAAAAAGCAAAAAATTCATTGTTATTTTTTGTTAATTTTATCGCTTTAATAATAATAATACATTATTAATTAATATTTGATTAATAATAATCTTCTCAACGTCATTCACAGGTACTGTACATACGTTAGTTTAATAAACGATTGAATTTCCGATGCCGACCAATTTTCTGGTCGGTCTTCCGGACACAACCTGGTACACATTTTCCAGGTGCGTAAGGTGTGTAAATTGGAATAATTAATAATTTATAGTATCGTATGGATATCTAGGTGTAACTAATTACGCACGGGTTTATACTTAAACTATGTGCCGAAGGCTACGTGGTTTGGATATAAGCTCGTGCGAAATTAGTTACACCCAGATATATATATACGGTCTGACCGTGAGTCACTCTTTACTAATAATTTAAACTTTTATGTTGCTATTTACATTAATTTTTTTTACTTGTTCGTAATATTTTCTCTTAATTATCCATTTATTTTTTTTTCTTTTTCAAATATCGAGCAGCAACTTTACCATTGACGATCTTGTTTTTGTTTGTTGCAAACATGAAAAAAAAACACGAAACAACTTGTAGATCAGTTTCGATAAAAAAAAGTCTTTAACTTGTGGAACCAATTCGATGAACTACTTTATATAAACATATTTATTTCTTTTCTGAAGCTTTTAATTAATCTTACATGGAAAAAAATAGTTTCAAATTTAATTCAAGATAATAAGAAGTTTAAAAAATGTTTCCCAGTCCCATTAATTCTAATTAAAAATTTTAAAAATCTTCCAGTTATGAGTATAGATGCTGGTGAAATTAAACCATTTCACCAGGTGAAATGGTGAAATAGTTTCACCAGAATTACACCAAAATTTTATTTTGGTGAATTGGTGAAATTGGTGAAATTGGTGAATTGGTGAATTGGTGAAATTGGTGAAATTGGTGAATTGGTGAATTGTTGAATTGGTGAAACGGTAAATTGAATTGGTGAAACAGTGAATTGGTGAATTGGTGAAACAGTGAATTGGTGAAATGGTATTTGCTCAGTCCTATAAACGGTTAATAGTTCTGACCTCAAAGTGTGCCTGTAAAAACATAAAATGTAAAAACTTGAACAAAAACCTAATCGAATTCTAGGCTGAAATAATTCCAGACTCTGGAAATTCACCATTTCACCATTCCTCTGCTTCACCAATTCACCAATTCACCAATTCACCAATTACACCAATTACACCAATTCACCAGTTACACCAGTTTCACCATTACCGATTGGTGATTGGTGAAATGGTGAAATCATTTCACCACTCTGATTTAATTTCACCAGCATCTATAGTTATGAGAATTTTAAAAATTACTAAATATAGGGGATGGCTAAAGCCATGTACCCACATGATTTTTTGAAATTTTAGTTAAAATTCATATCAGAAACTGTTTAGCATGATGGAAATTGGTTTTGATTGGCTATCGATTTTGATTATCAGATCGAATATAATTGGCCAATAAATCGTAAATTCTTATAAAAATTTTTATTATAATATAGCACTTTTAAAGTAACTGATGTACCAAAATTTTTTTTTGCACTAGTACGTTCCTCGTGCCCTAACGGGTCTTTTCAAACTCTCAGATCAAGTGAGATCAAGTATTTAAAGCTAGCTAGCTTATATGTGAAAGTTGACAAAGGTATAAACGCTATAGTGGTTACTTTAACTTCTACAACGTAAAAGAAGGTCAGTAAGACACATTTTTATTACCATTTATCTACTTCTTCTAAAGCATTTTGTAATTTTAATACATCTCTTTCATCTCTTTCTTGAATAAACTCATGCTCTTCTGTGTTTTCTTCTGTCTCTTCGGAATCTTGGAATTCTTCAATTCCATCCTTCTCAGTAATATTATTTGCTCCTTTTTCAAGTCTTTTCAAAAATAAATTAACGTTTTTGTATATTCCATTCTTATAGTACTGTTCACAATGTCAGCATCCATATTCCATCTTATCGTAGCAGTGCCAGTGAAAACTGTGACCACAAATCAAGACAGTACTATCACCTTTTTCGCTCAATGGCTTAAAACAGTTATCACAAAGTTCTTGTGAAGGAGGAATGCTTGTACTATAACCTGTAGGTAAGAACATAACATCGACTTCTTCATTTAAAGCAGCAAGCTTGTATTTTAAAACTTCTTTTTTCTTTTTTTCTTGTTTTTTTTCCATAATTTATCTGTTATATTTCCAACCGTCTTAATATGGCGAAACACTTGGTGAAAGTAATCCAATAAAAATAAGGATGTTTTATTCGCCAAATATTCTAGATTAGAGGGCATATATGGATATCTTTTTTTGTATGAAACATTTCTTTAAATGGCGATTCTTTATTTGTATCTTTTTTTTTTTTTTAAAAAAAAGTATTGATTAAATTATTTAAATAAAGATTTTTTTGGTTTTTTTATATTACCTAAAACGCAAGCCTGTTTAATAATAGTGTCGACACTATCACCTGAAGATGTATTTGCCTGTATTTTGCTATGGAAATTTTCAACAAAATAATCGTTGAAATTTACCAAAAACATTTTAACTACTTCTAACATTGGATGCTCTTTTTCTTGCCAATAAAAAATATCAGACAAGAATATCAAAGGTGCCTTATTATAGTTTTTACGGTTCCAACAAAGAGCGAAAGTCCATATTCGAAAAACTGTTTCAATGTATTCGTTGAAAGAGCCTGAACGGAAAAGAACTGCGTATACATCCAAAGTCGCAGGAATTACATTATCAAGAAGATCGATCAGCATCCTATATTCCACGTCCTTACATGTTGCCTCAAATTTCGCTAATATTTTTGGTTTTATAGTTATCCATCCTTGGTAAGCAAGTTCGAGAAGGAGATTTATTCTCCAAAGTTTTGGTTTTCTTGCAAGAACTTTACACTTTCCAAAAACCGCATGAAAGAGCATCTTAAAAAAAGAGTAATATATTTTTAGAACTTGCTCCAGGCTGTTTAGCGAAACGTGAAGCAGACCTAATATAGGTATGAAGGCATTTATAGAAGCTGGTATTTTTGTATTTTGTTGATGTATATTGGTTAATGCCTTCCGTATAAAAAGTTGCCTGGGCCAGTCAGCAACGATAGGCATTACATGATTATTCGTATGTCCTGCATTTTTATTTACTAAGAGAATCATCTTCAAAACATTTAGATAATCGTCTAGAGAATGAAGCTGACTCTCTTTAATCTCAACTAGTCAAACATCTTCCATAGTTCTTTCTGCTTCTTTTTCTTTTATTGCATAATCATAACAATGGACAGTTAAAAGATTAATTTGATCGAAATTAATGAGCCCAATTCCTTGTGAAGCGGTCCATTGACTTTTTCTTTGTGAATAGGAAAGATCGAAAATTCCATGATACTGTGTAATTAAATGCAAACAAATTAAAGAAGGATCAATATTGGCAGGATTGTGGACCGAATGATTTTTATAAATTATTGGAATTGGTGCGCATTTAGTAATTTCTTTACTGACACATGTAGAAAAATAAATAGGGGCAGAAAGAACTACGGTGTCAGGACGTCTTATTACATGTATATTGTAGTAATCATCAATATTATATACGAAAAAACTATTTATCTAATATTAAAAATATTAAAATTTAGGGAATTATTTATTTATAACTATAGATGTGAACGCAATTCCGTAACATAATGTAATGATAATAAGTTACGGCATTTGCTATAACTCATAATCATTACATCATTTTACGGAATTGCGTTCATATCTCTATGACTACGGGATTTAAACTAATTTGGTAAATTCGATTTTTTTTTATTGCTATTTTATTTTTTTGGTTATCTTTTATTTATTTTATGATACTTACTTTCTCTGCAAAATATTTTTGAATATTTTCGGGATGTGCAGCTACAATTATTTCTGGTAGTTTTCGACAGTCTTATAACAAACCGTAATACCTGCATTATGCAATGCATTAATTGCATCACAAGAAGCACCAGATGCAACTAAATACAATCTGATTTCCAAAGGATAGTTATTTACAAGTCTATTACTTATTGCCGCAATTGAGTAACATATATTGACTACTTTTTTTTTATCTTCCTTTCTATTAAAAGCAGATCATCTTTCTGGAATAAATGCATTGTAAAGCTCATCAAAAAATCCTACTAATTGTGGTTCAGCATCCTCAAGTATTGTTTGAAAATGATCTGGAGTTAATTCTAGTGTGTTATGTTCAATTCTTTGTTTTTCGTATAACACTCTAGTCATTAAAGAAAATTTTTCCCCAAATGATAATGGTTTTCTACCGATTATATGATCTTGCTTATTATTATCAGCTGATGATCCATTATTGCGATCGGGTTCAACAATAACGAGGTAATGAGGATAGCACAATTGCTTTCCAACTTCTAAATAAATATACTGATTATAAGTGCCTTTTTCTTTTGCTTTTCTTAGAGCATATTCTGTGATTCCGCGATATTGATTTGGTCTAATCTGGCAATTATTAACAGAACAAGGGCCGAGATTTTTTTTAGTCATGATTTGTAAAGTTTTTTTTAAAAAACAAAAAATTTAAAGGTTAATTTTTTGTAAAAAGATCGTGTTTATTTTATTAAAAAATTAAAGTTATGTACTACTCTAATTAATATTACAAAACGCGTTACTGCTGAAAT
>QKWP01000251.1:386980-402897 GCA_003550325.1 Gigaspora rosea
TTTTTTTTTTTTTTTTTTTTTTTAGACAGGTGCGTTAGTTAATCATATGACAACGATTTGGCTTTTTTATTGGTCAATTTATCATATGACATAATTTTGGGTTTGGTGTAACATCTACACGTAGATCACAAATATTGGCCAATCAAAACCAATTTCCATCATGCTGAAACTGTTTAGCATTAGGGTCAGGGTTAGGGTTAGGACCAATATAGGTAAAATTACCTTCCCGACATTTTTTATTAATGGCCCAAGGTAGGTTTAGAATGCCGTTTTAATGTTCTTGCGTTTTTTTTTGTTTTTTGACTTCTTCGGGCTGATCCGTGTAAACAAAATTTCGCGACTCCGTTTGGTTGATTTACACGAAAATGTCACGTGGGTACATGGCTTTAGACGACCCCTAAATATAGTATAAGGTACCGATTAGTATTTTCGCAAAATCAGTATGGGCGAACAGATCAGTATAGTATGTTCTGCGTCATTTCTGAATTTATGTCAATTCTGAATTGATTTGTGCTATTCGTGAATCGTGAAATGTCGGTATCCATTTACCAATTAATAAAAAAAAAACAAGTGAAAAAAATTTATAAATAATAATACTTGATAATCTGCTTGGCATAATCTGAATGTAACCTTTAATCAAATTACAATGGAATGCAGTATTTAATTCTACCGTTTATATTTTGTCTCTATAAGGAGTAATGGTGGTTTTTAGATTTCTTGCGCCGTACGTACGTAACTCAAATATTACTTCCGGCGCATAAGAGGTGTCGTCGTTACTACATATTATCAAATGTAATCGTATATATGAGTATAAATACAAGGCACTTATATATTAGTAAATTTCTTTCGTCCCGATTTTCTTACAATTACCGATACTTATAAATTCCCCTTATTTTAATTCAGTATATAGGTTTCAAAATGTTTATTAGGTTTTTGAATTATGTAAAAAGAATGGGCGCAAATTTGAGTTTCAAATTGGGCCGATAAATGCACTTTTTATAAAAAGAGAAAATTTATTGGTCAATTTAAAAATTGATGTGCATGAAAATGCACTTATCTAACACATATGCCTTTGCTTGGAATCGCAACTTCAAATCTCCGTAGTTGCAACCTCAATCAGAGTAACCTTTATGCCCAGAATTGGTAACTTCAAGCACGAAATTATGCATTTAAAAACGCCTTGCAGGTAAATCTACTTGCAAATTATCAAATATAAATGGTTTTACACAAAGCAAATTCCAACTTATAAACTTTCAATTCTTAGCCCGGAATTTACAAACCCAAACGAAACATTGAATAACTTCTGAATTCTAAGTGATATAACTTGAATTAAAGTTTTGGGATCGGAAGTTCGCTTGACGTTACGTTACCTATAATAATTTGTACCACTCATAGTGATGCAAAACTCTGTAAAAACAGTAGTACACTTGCATTTAAAATTATTTTAGCAGCTATTTCGTATTTTTGCTTTTTTATCATACTTAAAAATATAAGATGAATCAAGATAATTCAGTTCATCATGAAAAATCAACCGATTTAGACCCTTATACCCTAGGTTACAATTATAATCATGGGATAGGAGTAGAAAAAGACGAACAAAAGGCATTCGTTTATTATCAAAAATCAGCAGAGATGGGGTATGCTAAGGGAATATTTCAAGTTGGATATTGTTATCGAAATGGAATTGGAGTTGAAAAGGATGAACAAAACGCATTTATTTATTATCAAAAGTCTGCAGAGATGGGGCATGTTGGTGGAACATTTAATGTTGGATATTTTTATGAAGAAGGAATTGGAGTTGAAAAGGATGAACAAAAGGCATTTATTTATTATCAAAAATCTGCAGAGATGGGGCACGTTTCTGGAACATATAATGTTGGATATTGTTATCAAAATGGAATTGGAGTTGAAAAAGATAATCATAAGGCATTCATTTATTATCAAAAATCTGCAGAGATGGGGTATGCTAAGGTATAGTTGGTGGTAGAATTAATTTTACAAATTATTACGGTTACGGCATTGCCGTATTTTTTGCCGTAATTGCTGTGAGCCGTAAAGCCGTAATGCCGTAATGCCTTAATGCCGTAATGCCGTAATGCCTTAATGCCGTAATGCCGTAATCCCGTAATGCAGAAATACTATCTGCTATTATACAAATGCTGTACTATATTGTGGTTTCCTTTAAATAATGTACTATTAAATTTTTTTTCGAATTTGACTTCATTGATTTAGAACATGTAATGACTATGAAAAAAGGGCTTGCGGTCTATTTTATTTTGATTAAAAGTTGATTTATATTTTTGGCCAACTAGACCAGTATATAAGTCATGGTTTGAGAACGTCTTTAACGAGCTAATTGATCGAAAATGACATCATTGTTAGCAGCATTTATGGTATAGACGATACATGCCTACATACAAATTTACGTGGTTTAAAATTTATGTAAATGAAATAAATGCTTGTATGGCAAATAATAACATATTCATCAGTTTCCGGCTTGGGTGTCACGCAGTTACTTAAGTATATTATATGTAGTTACGGTATCGCATTATTACAATATTGTGTTATTGCGGCATTACGACATTACCGAATTGCGGCATTACGACATTACGGCATTACGGCATTACGGCATTACGGCATTACGGCATTACGGCTTTACGACATTACGGCATTATGGCATGACGGCATTACGACATTACGGCATTACGGCATTACGGCATATAATTTTTACGGCAATTAGATGCTATGCCGTAATTAATTCTACCACTGGTAAAATGCCGTAATTGCCGTAATTCAGTAATTCTACCACCAACTATATGCTAAGGAAATATTTCAAGTTGGACGTTGTTATCGAAATGGAATTGGAGTTGAAAAGGATGAACAAACCGCATTTATTTATTATCAAAAGTCTGCAGAGATGGGGCATGTTGGTGGAACATTTAATGTTGGATATTTTTATGAAGAAGGAATTGGAGTTGAAAAGGATGAACAAAAGACATTTATTTATTATCAAAAATCTGCAAAGATGGGGCACGTTTCTGGAACATATAATGTTGGATATTGTTATCGAAATGGAATTGGGGTTGAAAAAGATAATCATAAGGCATTCATTTATTATCAAAAATCTGCAGAGATGGGGTATGTTAAGGGAATATTTCAAGTTGGATGTTGTTATCGAAATGGAATTGGAGTTGAAAAGGATGAAAATAAGGCATTTATTTATTATCAAAAATCCGCAGAGATAGGGCATGTTGGTGGAACATTTAATGTTGGATATTTTTATGAAGAAGGAATTGGAGTTGAAAACGATGAAAATAAGGCATTTATTTATTATCAAAAATCCGCAGAGATGGGCATGTTGATGGAACATTTAAAGTTGGATATTGTTATGATGAAGGAATTGGTGTTGAAAAGGATGAAAATAAGGCATTTATTTATTATCAGAAATCTGCAGAGATGGGGCACGTTGGTGGAACATATAATGTTGGATATTGTTATCAAAACGGAATTGGAGTTGAAAAGGATGAACAAAAGGCATTCATTTATATTAAAAAATCTGCAGAGATGGGGCATGATAGGGGAGCATATAAAGTTGGATATTTTTATGAAAAAGGAATTGGAGTTGAAAAGGATAAGCATAAGGCATTCATTTATTATAAAAAGTCTGCAGAGATGGGGCATGTTATGGGAACAGATCAAACTGGTCTTTTCTATTTGCGTGGAGATGGAGTTGACAAGGATGAAAAAAAAGCTGTTGAATATTTTAAAAAAGCTGCGGATATGGGCCATATTAATGCATTTTCACATGTTGGTGACTGTTATCGAAATGGAATCGGTGTACCACGAGATATACAACGAGCAAATCATTGGTATCGAATAGAAAGAAGTGTGAAAAGCAAAAGTAAATTATCATGTGAGGACATTGATGATAAGTTGAAGAAAATATTAGATGATGAAAAGTATCAATTATCATGGATTCCTTATAACGAATTTCAAAATATGCGAGAGATAGGAAAATGTGGATTTGCGACTGTGTATTATGCACTTTGGGATGATAAAAATAGAAATTATTGGACACCAGCTGCACTTAAATTGATTCATGATTCGAATAAATGTGTTCAAGAATTTATCAATGAGGTAATATTAATATAATCAAGAATTTGTTAATGAATTATTGTAATATTATTTAATATTTCGTTTTTTATTTTTTTTAAAAAATATTATATAATTTAATAATAGTTGAAAACATATTGCGAGATCGGATATGACAATCCATCATTCTTAAAATGTTATGGAATTTCAAGAGATGATAAATCTAAAGACTATATTATCGTTTTGAAATATGCGGAAAAAGGTTCATCGCGTCAAAATCTTGAGTCGGTAGCACAAATGGAATGGAAAGATAAATTGAATCTGTTGTATTGTATCGTTTCAGATCTTGAATCAATCCATTCTCAAGAATTGATTCATAGAGATTTACATTCCAGAAATATCTTGCAAGATCATTTACATAGTGCGTACATTACGGATCTAGGACTTACAATATCATCTAATATGAACCAAAAAGAAGAACTTAATGGTGTTATACCATATGTAGCACCTGAAGTTCTAATGACTGAACCGTTCACGCAAGCGGCTGATATCTACAGCATTGGAGTCATAATGTCTGAAATATCAACAGGAAAAAGAGAATTTGATGGTGAAACTTTTAATAACGACCTTGCGGTAAAAATATGCAAGGGAAAAAAACAACCAGAATTTAATAAGGCAACACCTGATTGTTACATTAAATTGGCCAAGAGATGTATGGATCTAAATCAGAATAAACGGCCCACGGCAACTGTTATTGCTCAAAAAATTGGTCATTGGCTTGACGAGATGAGTCAAGATGATGATAATGAAATCAAAAACAATTCATGGAAGCCGATAAAATTAAATTTAATATCGAATCATCAAAACATCTGAATCATATGTACTCCAGCAAACTCATTAACATACAAGATATAACAGCCAAGTTATCAAAATTGCCTTAAATTCCTGAAGATCTATAACGATAAATCAAAATTAAACCATTCACATGCAAGAGACTTTGCATGTGATCCGGAAACACGAAGAATTTGGAAGTGAAGACGTCTAAATAATAAACATTTGTCATTTTTATGATGTATTATATTTTATAATAATAGGAAATTTATTTCCAAGAATTTACATTATATAGAACAATATATTATGTATTATGCAATAAAGTACTGTATAGGTTGCTCTTGAATTTTATCAATAACTTTGTTATATCAAAAAAATTTTATATAGGCTGATTTTGAACAACTCTACTTATCGAGATTTAGTCTTTTCAATAAACTTTTGAGTTTATTGTAAGTGAACACCGGAATCGACCTAAGCTGACCCTTAATCTATTTAAATGAATTTTAGATCCTATAAGAATTGAATATAAAAAAATGTATCATCATTATTTATTATGCTTAATAAAAACATACTATTGATGTATAGTTCGCATTTCCACATGGGTCGTTGGTTTGGAAAACCTATGTTTGGCATTTTCAAATGAAAGTATTCATTCTTATTTACATGTGATGCATTTTTTATTTTATTTTAACTCAAACTATCTAGAGTTTTAGATTAAAAAAAAAATAGTTCTTTGAAAATTAGGCATTTTATATGATCAATAAATAATCACAATTAGTAACATCTAAGTAGCACAGAATTTATTCACATTTTTCTCAATAAAACTACCCTTTAAACCAATGTAAGTGTTATACGCAGTGTTTAAAATTTGATGTTCTCATGTTCTCATGAGAACACTAAATTTTTTTTAAGAACATTAATATTTAAAATAAAGTTCTCTTATTTGAGAACATTTTGTACTGATAAAATGTTCTCAAAATATTATTAGTATTAGTTTTTTTTACATATTTGAAGAAAAGATTTATAGTTGCAAAAAGTTAAATAAGTATATCACATAATTAATTCAACCAATTTAAATGTTCTAAGTACTATTAAAATCAAAAAGTCTTTGTCTATAACTTTACTTAAAAGTTCAAAATATGTTTATACAATAAAAATATATGCATATTTAAAAAATAAAATTCTATATAATGAGAACATTAAAAATTTTTTGAGAACATTAATACTCTAAATTTAAACATAATTTTGAATTTGAATTTTAAACACTGGTTATACGTCGAATTCGAATTTCGTTCCGAATCTAAATTGATTCGGTTGGTTAAAGAATTCAAATTGCACTTAATAAGTGGATTTAAAAACATATTGATTTTTAAAAATTATGTGATGCAATATATGTAATTTAAATTGAATTTTAGATTTAAAAAAAAAAAAAACTAATTTAATCTATTCGTTAAAGAATTGAACAACTTGTGCAAGACGAAGTTTTTTTTATCCGATTGCTGCAAAACCAATTGCCACTAATAAATTTCTTAAGTTGATTTAATTTCTATGACTAGATTTTAGCGCTAGATGAAGTCTTAATTATATCTGTCACATGGTATAAATTTTTTCTTTATTGCCTAACCCGAATTGAATAATATTCCATCAGAAGTTAATAAGTATCACAATAAGAAATAAAGATCGCTGCAAATGTAAAAAGGCAAAATTGGCTCGCAAAAATTAGCACCATCTTTTAGTATCAATATTTGTAAATAAATCAATTATTTTCAGATGTAATTATTGATCCTAATTCAGTGTAGTTTTCAATTTGGTGTAGATAATTTGATGGAATTATTTGCCGGAGTAGCTGTGGTATATTTGACGGTACAATTTAGTCCTTAATTACATAGTTTATTAGATTTTTACATTCTTTAAAACATCGTTCATTTATAAATTTTATTTTTGCATTTAAAGAAAAAAGAAGGTGAAAATTTATTTTTTATTTTGTTAATTTATCGCTTTAATAATAACAATACATTATTAATTAATATTTGATTAATAATAATCTCAACGTCATTCACAGGTACTGTAAATAAGTTAGTTCAATAAACGATTGAATTCCGACGCCGACCAATTTCTAGTCAGTCTTCCGGACCCAACCTGGCACACATTTTCCAGGTGCGTAAGGTGTGTAAATTGGAATAATTAATAGATATTGTATGGATATCTAGGTGTGGCTAATTACGCACGGTGTGCCGAAGGCCACGTGGTTTGGATGTGAAATTAGTTACACCCAAACTTTTTATGTTGCTATTTACATTAATTTTTTTTACTTGTTCGTAATATTTTCTCTTAATTATCCATTTATGTTTTTCTTTTTAAATATCGAGCAGCAACTTTACCATTGACGATCTTGTTTTTATTTGTTGCAAACATGAAAAAAAACACGAAACAACTTGTAGATCAGTTTCGATAAAAAAAAAGTCTTTAACTTGTGGAACCAATTCGATGAACTATTTTATATAAACATATTTATTTCTTTTTTGAAGCTTTTAATTAACCTTACATGGAAAAAAAATAGAATCGAATTTAATTCAAGATTATAAGAACTTTAAAAAATGTTCCCTAATTTTAAAAATCCAGTTATGAGAATTTTAAAAATTACTAAATATAGTCGTCGCCAGTATGAAAGTTTTAAAAATAATCTAACTAAATATAGTCTTCACCCGGTTGTAAAAGACTTTAAAAATCGTTCGAACAATATAGTTTTTTCCAACAATAAAAATTTTAAAATAGCCTGTCTAAATAAAGTTTTTCACTTGTAAGAGAATTTTAAAAATATTCGACTGAAATGTAGTATGTTATCTTAAAAATAATCTGACAAAATATAATCTTCGTTCTGCTATAAAAATTTTAAAACAAACAGAGTGAGTCTTCACCCACTGTAAGAATTTTAAAAATTAAACGAGAATTTTAAAACCATCTGACTAAAATGTCAATCTTCATTAAAGCTAAACTCAGGTTTGCCTTTTATGAAAATACTCATTAGCACGGGTAAATATTTCATATATACACGTGCGAATAAGCTTTCAAAAAAAGCACGGATTGTTATTTAAGACCCGTACGATAAGGTACCGATTAGTATTTCAAAATCAATATGGGAAAACAGATCAGTATAGTATTTTCTGCGTCATTTCTGAATTTATTCAATTCTGAATTGACTTGTGCTATTCGTGAATCTTGAAATGTCATTTTAGAGTCGATATCCATTTACCAATTAATAAATAAAAAAACAAGTGAAAAAATTTATAAATAATAATACTTGATTAATCTGCTTGGCGTAATCTGAATGTAACCTTTAATCAAATTACACTGGAATGCAGTATTTAATTCCACCGTTTATATTTTGTCTCTTTAAGGAGTAATTGTGGTTTTTAGGCTTCTTGCACTGTACGTAACTCAAATTTTACTTCCGGCGCATAAGAGGTGTCGTCGTTACTACATATTAACAAATGTAAATTAGTAACCATTATATGAGTATAAAATATAAGGCACTTATATATTAGTAAATTTCTTTCGTCTCGATTTTCTAACAATTACTTATAAAATCATCATCTTTGATTGTAAATATTATCGTTACATTACAAATTGGGATGACATTTACTAAAATAGAAAGAGCCCACTCACCCGAAGACCAAAATACTTGTGGAAATGTGGTAAAAAAGGTCATAATATACGAACTTGTAATCGAAGACGTAGACAGAGAAAAAAATTACTTTACAATGCTTAATGGAAAATTGCATTCATATAAACGCTGTCTTTATGCTAACATCTAAAAATTGCATTGACATGTTTCGCTAATTCAATACAACGATCTTTTTTAAAAATGAATTTGTATAATTATTATTCTCTTTACATATAAACAAAAAAAAAATTAAATAGATAGCATAAATGTTTATTACAAATAAAAATTGATAGCCGTATATTATTTCTTTAACCACAATTTCATAAGAGTGATCGTTGCAATATTATAGCGAACCGATTCCTGATTACTTTAGGCCCGTAGTTGTAATATTTTCAAAAATTAGGCCTCTATTTTAATTCATTAGTATATAAATTCCAAAAATTTGACTATTCCACAATTGAATTGTACCACGTTATAACACAAACTTATGCATCACTGACTAGAATACAATCATAATAAGAGTGTGTATTGACATCAAACAACAAATACGTATAAGGGTTTGTATTATCATCTGTGCAATGTTATTTCGTAGTGTTGATCGGTCTTTAAGTTTTTGAAATATGCAAAAAGGAATGGGCGCAAATTTGAGTTTCAAATTTGGTCGATAAATGCAATCCTTGAACTTTTTATAAAAAGAGAAAATTTATTGGTCAATTGATGTGCATGAAAATGCATTTATCTAGCGCATATGCCTTTGCTTGGAATCGCAACTTCAAATCTCCGAAGTTGCAACTTCAATCAGAGTAACAATTATGCCCAGAATGGTAACTTTTAGCACGAAATTATGCATTTAAAAACGCCTTGCAGGTAAATCTACTTGCAAATTGTCAATTATAAATGGTTTTACACAAAGCAAATTCCAACTTATAAACTCTCAATTTTTAGTCCGGAATTTACAAACCCCAACGAAACATTGAATAACTTTAAAATCAACTTTCGAATTCTAAGTGATATAACTCGAATTAAAGTTTTGGGATCGGATGTTCGCTTGACGTTACGTTACCTATAATAATTTGTATCACTCATAGTGATGCAAAATTCTGTAAAAACAGTAGTACACTTGTATTTAAAATTATTTTAGCCGCTATTTCGGATTTTTGCTTTTTTTATCATACTTAAAAAATAAGATGAATCAAAATAATTCGGTTTCTCGTGATAAATCAACCGATTTAGACCCTTATACCCTAGTATACAATTATGAACATGGGATAGGAGTAGAAAAAGATGAACAAAAGGCATTCGTTTATTTTCAAAAATCTGCAGAGATGGGAGACGCTAAGGGAATAGTTGGCGTTGGATATTGTTATCGAAATGGAATTGGAGTTGAAAAGGATGAAAATAAGGCATTTGTTTATTATCAAAAATCTGCAGAGATGGGGGATGCTGATGGAACATTTAATGTTGGATGTTGTTATCAGTATGGAAGGGGAGTTGAAAAGGATGAACATAAGGCATTCGTTTATTATCAAAAGTCAGCAGAGATGGGAGACGCTGATGGAACAAGTCAAACTGGTCATTGCTATTTGCTTGGATATGGAGTTGACAAAGATGAAAAGAAAGCTTTTGAATATTTGAAAAAAGCCGCGGAAATGGGTTATATTAATGCATTTGCACTAGTTGGTGACTGTTATCGAAATGGAATCGGTGTACCGCGAGACATACAACGAGCCAATCATTGGTATAGAATTGAAAGAGGTGTGAAAAAGAGATGTAAATTATCATGTGAGGACATTGATGATAAGTTGAAGAAAATATTAGATGATGAAAAGTATCAACTATCATGGATTCCTTATAACGAATTTCAAAATATGCGAGAGATAGGAAAAGGTGGATTCGCGACTGTATATTATGCATCTTGGCTTGATAAAAAAGAACGGCATTGGAGACGATTTGCACTTAAATTGATTCATGATTCAAATAAATGTGTTCAAGAATTTATCAATGAGGTAATATTAATATAATCATGAATTTTTTAAGTAGTACTTTAATATTATTTAATATTTAGTTTTTACTTTTTTAAAAATTAATATAATTAATAATAGTTGAAAACATATTGTGAGATCGGATATGACAATCCATCATTCTTAAAATGTTATGGAATATCAAGAGATGATAAATCTAAAGACTATATGATCGTTTTGAAATATGCGGAAAAAGGTTCATTGCGTCAAAATCTTGAGTCGGTAGCACAAATGGAATGGAAAGATAAATTGAATCTGTTGTATTGTATCGTTTCAGATCTTGAATCAATCCATTCTCAAGAATTGATTCATCGAGATTTACATTCTGGAAATATCTTGCAAGATCATTTACATAGTGCGTACATTACGGATCTAGGACTTACAATATCATCTAATATGAACCAAAAAGAAGAACTTAATGGTGTTATGCCATATGTAGCACCTGAAGTTCTAATGACTGAACCGTTCACGCAAGCGGCTGATATCTACAGCATTGGAGTCATAATGTCTGAAATATCAACTGGAAAAAGAGCATTTGATGGTGAAACTTTTAATACCGACCTTGCGGTAAAAATATGCAAGGGAAAAAAACAACCAGAATTTAATAAGGCAACACCTGATTGTTACATTAAATTGGCCAAGAGATGTATGGATCTAAATCAGAATAAACGGCCCACGGCAACTGTTATTGCTCAAAAAATTGGACATTGGCTTGACGAGATGAGTCAATATGATGATAATGAAATCAAAAAACAATTCACGGAAGCCGATAAAATTAAATTTAATATCGAATCATCAAAACATCCGAATCATATGTACGCCAGCAAACTTATTAATATACAAGATATAACAGCCAAGTTATCAAAATTGCCTTAAATTCCTGAAGATCTATAACGATAAATCAAAATTAAACTATTCACATGTACATATTCGGAAATTCAGTCACTTTCAAGAGACTTTGCATGTGATCCAGAAACACGAAGAATTTGGAAGTGAAGACGTCTAAATAATAAACATTTGTCATTTTTATGATGTATTTTATTTTATAATGATAGGAAATTTATTTCCAAGAATTTACATATAGAAAAATATATTATGTATTGTGCAATAAAGAATTGTACAAGTTACTCTTGAATTTTATCAATAAATTTGCTATATCAAAAAATTTTATATAGGCTGATTTTGAACAACTCTACTTATCGAGATTTAGTCTTTAATAAACTTTTGAATTTATTGTAATTGAACACCGTAATCGACCTAACTTGATCCTTAATCTATTTAAATGAATTTTAGATCCTATAAGAATTGAATATAAAAAAAAAAAAAAAAAAGTATTATCATTATTAGCTTAATAAAAACACTATTAATGTACAGTTCGCATCTCCACATGGGTCGTTGGCTAGGAAAACCTATATTTGGCATTTTCTGGTCAATATTGAAATTTTGGATTCAAATGAAAGTATCCATTCTTGTTTACATGTGATGTATTTTTATTCTATTTTAACATAAACTATCGAGAATTTTAGATTTAAAAAAAAATTATTCTTTGAAAATTAGACATTTTATATGATCAATAAATAATCACAATTAGCATAATTAGTAATCACATCTAAAGTAGCACAAAATTTATTCACATTTTTCTCTCAATAAAACTACCCTTTAAACCAATGTAAGTGTTATACGCGAAATCGAATTTCGTTCTGAATCTAAATTGGCTCGGTTGGTTAAATTGGATTTAAAACGTATTGATTTTTCAAAATTATGGGATGCAATATATAAATTTAAATTGAATTTTAGATTTAAAAAAAAACTAATTTAATCTATTCGGTAAAGGATTGAACAACTTGTGCAAGACGAAGTTTTTTCAATCCAATTGCGGCAAAACCAATTGTCATTAATAAATTTCTTAAGTTGATTTAAATTTCTATGACTAGCTTTTAGCGCTAGATGGAGACTTAATTATATTTGTCACATGGGATGAAATTTTTTCTTTATTGCCTAACCCGAATTGAATAATATTCGATCGAAATTAATAAATATCACAAATAAGAAATAAAGATTGCTGCAAATGTAAAAAGGCAAAATTGGCTCGCAAAAGTTAGCGCCATCTTTATTATCAATATTTGCAAACATTTCAGATGTAATTAAGGATCCTAATTCACTGTAGTTTTCAACTTAGTGCAGATAATTTGATGGAATTATTTTTGACGATTCAATTTGGTCCTTAATTACATAGTTTATTATATTTTTACATTCTTAAAACATCGTTCACTTATAAATTTTATTTTTGCATTTAAAGAAAAAAAGAACGTAAAAATTTATTTTTATTTTGTTAATTTATCGCTTTAATAATAACAATACATTATTGATTAATATTTGATTAGTAATAATCTCAACATCATTCTCAGATACGTACGTACGTTAGTTCTATAAACTATTGAATTTCCGACGCCGACCAATTTCTAGTCGGTCTGCTTAAGGTGTGTAAATTGGAATAACTAACTATATTCCACGGTCCCTAATGTTCTCCCGTGAACATTTCTGATGATATTTTTATGATGATGTAATACCGTGAAGATATCAAAAATTTTTACACGGTATGACATCATCATCAAAAATTTTAATCAGAAACGTTACGGGCATAGAAACCGTGAAATATATCAGATATTACACGTGCGCCGTGAACATCATGTGTTACCACGGCTTCGCCGTGCTAACTCATGATATTCACAACAGCCCGTGTAATATCTATTACATATCATACGGGTCTTATCTAACAACCCGTGAGTCATGTCTGCGTCATTTCTGAATTTATGTCAATTCTGAATTGACTTGTGCTATTCGTGAATCGTGAAATGTCATTTTAGAGTCGGTATCCATTTACCAATGAATAAATAAAAAAAAAACAAGTTAAAAAAATTATAAATAATAATACTTGATAATCTGCTTGGCGTAATCTGAATATAACCTTCAATCAAATTACACTGGAATGCAGTATTTAATTCCACCGTTTATATTTTGTCTCTATAAGGAGTAATGGTGGTTTTTAGATTTCTTGTACCGTACGTACGTATGGTGCAAGAAATCTAAAAACCACAATTGTTCTTTATAAAGACAAAATATAAACATTGAAATTTAATATTTCCTTATGCATGAAAATACCTTATTGAAGTTGATAATTTAAGAAATGCTAATTTTAATATGCTGCTTGAATAATCTGCTTGGTGTACTGTAATCTGAATGTAACCTTTAATCAAATCACACTGTAATGCAGTATTTAATTCCACTGTTTATATTTTGTCTCTATAAGGAGTAATTGTGGTTTTTAGGCTTCTTGCACTGTACGTAATTCAAATTTTACTTCCGGCGCATAAGAGTTGTCGTTACTACATATTAACAAATGTAAATTAGTAATCATATAAGTATAAAATACAAGCCATTTATATATCAGTAAATTATTCTCGCTCGGATGCTTTATTTACATGACAATATGAAGATACATATGGGAGTAGTGGCTCCACCTCCACTACTTTCTCTTCTATTTTCATACTTGTGCTTTGCCAATTTTCTATTGTTCACATATTTCTTATAAGCTTGTCACTGTGTGCGTTCACTGCGTGCACGTGACGACAAATGAGGATCGCCCATGCTATGGTGTGGCGCATTCTACTTCAACTTTTACTTTCACTTTTTCTTTTTCACTTCTATTCTTCTTCATCTCTTTTTTTTTTCGCATGGTATACTCAATTTTTCATGCAGGACAACCGGCAGGATGCAACTTCATTTCGAAAAAACGGGAGGGGTGCCGGGTCATTTTACTTATTTGCGCGGGTAACACAAACCAAACAAGGAAATCCGATTTTGTAAATAAACTAAGTGCGTGAGATAAAAATTTAGGGTTAGGGTCTTAATGTTAGAGGTTATAGGGTTAGAGTGACGTTTAATATAAGTAATATTTCATTCCCGTCATTTTTAATTAGTGCATCAAGATCGATTTAAACATTAGTTTTTGCGTATTTTCGCTTTTTTCTTCTTTTACGCGTGTTCGAATTCTTCGTCGGGCTGATCCGGAATAGTCAAAATTTGCACTCTCCGATTGGCTATTTCCTCTCCAGGAGCTTGTATTACCCGCGCAAATAAGTGAATGCGTGGCGGGTCAGTCACGAAGAAGCCAGATCGAAATCGGGCAGTGAAGAGATCAAGTAGTCAAAACGCGAAGAAAGCACTAAATTCTCTAATTACGCCCACATGTATCCTCTTATAGTCTCACTCACCTGCGCCATCTGCATGTCTATAACCTTAATCATATGAAAATCTCAATCACAATCATATGCAAATTCATGATGCATATGTTGTGCCTGAAGTTGACATCTGCCTGAAGTTGCAACTTCAGGTGCCTGAAGTTGCGATGCCTGATATTATAATTTCAGATGCCTGAAGTTGCAACTTTAGGCAGGTGTCAACTTCAGGCACGGTACTGTGCCTGAAGTGACCCTCGTGCCTGAAGTTATAAAGTGTCTGAAGTTAAAACATTAAGTAATTAAAGATGCCATGAAAAAATTTCTAGCATAATTGAAGATGCATTAATAAACGATAGTAAATAATTAATTTTTAGACACTTAAGCAAGTGACCCGATTTAAATTTAGGTGTCTAACATCTAGATTTTTAAAATTTATTATTTTTTTATCGGATTTTTTACCGGGCTGATAAAATGATAATCACTGATCGACGAAGATTTGAGCGAAAAGATTACTGATCGCCAAAGATAAAAGCAATTAATAACTTCTATGTACAATAACAAGATATTAATCATGCAAATGCAATGAGCTATGAAAAATTAGAAATATTTTAATCTTTAAATCTAGCTTGGGTTTATTTGAACCTAAGTGAGTTCAACCCAGCTTGGGTTCATTTGAGCTCAAATGAACCCAGCTTGGTTTATTTGAACCCGAAGTGGGTTCAATGAACCTAGCTTAAGTTCTTTGAACCCGAAATGGTCTCAAATGAACCCGGATCGGGTTATTTGAACCCGAAGTGGGCCAAAATGAACCCGACTTTGATTCATTTGACCAGAAGTGGGCTCAAATAAGCATGAAGTAGGTTTAATGAACCCGGCTTGGGTCATTTGAACCCGAAGTGGGTTCAAACAAACCCGGCTTAGGTTCAAATACACCTAGATTGGGTTTATTAGAACCGAAGTGAGCTCAATGAAACTGTCTTAGGTTCTTTGAACTAGGGATGGACACGGTCGGTCACGGTCAGTCATCGGTCGGTCATGATCGGTTAACCGCTCATGACCGGTTGACCG
>QKWP01000252.1:0-20268 GCA_003550325.1 Gigaspora rosea
CATCGAGAGGAGTAAAAAGCCCTTTTGGTTTGGCTACTGATGGGTCACCACTGAAACCTGTTTCGTTAGGGAAACAGTGCGACAGGGTACACTTAGGTCCTTTATAGGAAACCGAGTGGTGTTAGGCTTACATGAGAAAGAACCGAATATATTGTAAATTTATTTTAGCATAGTATTCTCCTGTTCACTCGCAAGTATCTAGCAGACTCGTCAAAGAATAATAAAAAAAATATATATATATATTGGCGAGTTAAGGTTTCCTGCACTATATTATTTTTTTTATATTTTTGGTTGCCTTGTATGTAATTTCTAATTATAATTACTATATTTAGTAATTATTACTATGTGTAGTGATCAGTTAAAGCAGAGTTAACTCAATATATCATCTACATACTGCATAAATTAAATTCTTGATATCTATATATAAAAACCCTTCTAACTGCAACTTAACTCTAGCTAAATTTCACTCCATAATTACTACATGTAGTAATAAATATTACATGCTGTAATAATTACTTCATGCCATAATAATACTACATGCCGTAATAATTACTAATTTGTTGTAACGACATGTCGTAATTATTACATGTCGTAATTATTACGACATATAGTAATAATTGGCACAGATCATAATTTAAAATGAAATCTACATTCTATACTTAACCTGCTAGCCTTCTAAAACCCATTAATACTTGTTTATTATAATTTTTTAAAACTAACCCTAACCATAAACCCTAACCCTAAAAAATGTATCCCAAAAAAATTTAGTTTTTTGAGATTTTATACTATCATTTCATTTTAATCTGAATTTCATTATGATCTGTCACAATAATTACTACAATTAAGGTTTTAAAAAAGTTAGTATAAAAATATATGTCGTAAATATAATTGTCGTAACTAGCTATTTACGGTACCATACTTTAGATGCGCATGTGTTCTAAGTATTTTGCCTATATGTCCTCACGATACCGAAGTTATCTGGTTATCGGGATATCCGTAAGTACTGCTATTAGTTGTTTAGTTGCTTAAAATTAGGCGATTAGTTAGTTAACAGCTAACGATTAATCATAATTGAACTAGTTGATAATAAATCAATTAGTTGATTAAAAAATTTTTAAATCGGTTAGTTGAAAAGTTGTCAATTATTCAATTTTTCAACTAAGATTTGGAACACTAATTACATATAATAATATTACTACATGTAATAATATTATTACATTTAATAAATATTATTACAATTATGGTTTTAAAAAACTCTGTAAAAATGTATGTAATAAATATAATTGTAATAATTGGCATCATAATTTAACCCGGGCAATTGATTTACATCAGCTAATCAGACGAATGTCCTCCTAGGTTCGGTCTATTAGAATTCTACCTATTTAATAAACAATTGATTTCAACATGATCAGTTAAAAAAGCTTTATTTTCAGGTCATACATAGGAACCGCATAAAATTTCGCAGACACATAATGATATGCTCTAAAATTCTATTGGCCGAAAAAAATCGCGACGCATTATTGCGTTTTTCAATTAAAAAGCTAACTTTTGATATTAGGGTAAGGGTGAGCATTTGGACAACTCTAGCAAGAGCCTCGTATATAGCAAAATTTTGCAAGAAATTTTTTTGTTAAGACGCAGAAGGTGGTTGTGTAAGCCAAATTTTGCGTTATAGACGATTTTTGAAAAAGCCGGCTGTTTTGCTTCGTTTTCACATTACACCTGATCCTGTGCCATGATTGGTTCGAAATCACGTGTCTGCAGAATTTTTATGCGGTTCCTAAACATAGCAGGCTTTCATAGTGATTGGCCAATTTTTGTAGATCATCTCATGATTTTATTGGTTGATCGAAGATTAATAAAAATATCGAATCACGAATAAAAAAATTTAATATGTAGAAAATAATTATATCTATAATCAAGTTAATACAGGCAGAAGTCTTTACCATAAAATCTCGATAATTTAAACCTAAAATTATAATCTTATCACAAACAAAACCGAACAAAATCAGAAAAACTCCAATAAACTAAAATTTTATTAAAAAACTTCAATATATTACCAATCAAAGAAAGAAAAGATACAAAAAATAAAGATACAAAAAATAAATGATTAAACCTATCCTATAATGCTAATAAACGATAAAAAATGCCAAAAATAACTTATAATGTTCGTTCTAATATCAAACTAATTAATTCTATTTAACAATCGTTACAAGGTTAAAGTATGCTACAGTATTTTTCTTTAACTCTTCTCATGAAATCTATTATCCTTATGGCGCTCAGCTTCATATTATTAGCCTATAATATAGACAGGTTTCTTTATTAGTTAAGATTACAAAAAATAAGTTTTCACAAACAAAAGATGGCTTAAATTGTTGAGTTTGATTAATTTATTATACCTATAGGCTAATTTTAAACGTCCAAACATACCTCTCATCTAACTTCCGAATTACTTCGCGGATTACCAAATTACTTTGATAATATATAGACCAGAAGGTGCTCTTTCGCTTTCATTTGGTATCAAGTTTGGCCAATTCGTCTCCGTGGCTGCCAAACCATTTTTGTAACTGTAAAACGTTACGCCACTATGTGAAACATATTGTGTAACATTTTATGTCGATCATCCAATCAAGTAAAGCCCGCTATGTTCGGTTCCTATGTATAATTTTTTCAGTAGGTGTATCATCACGTGATAGTAGGAAGGAAATCACGTGATTTTGGCAGACTTACTCTTATTGGGTACATTTTGCAATCACTAATTCATTTAGAAACATCGCGTTTGTTGTTCTTCGAGACCAGCTAGGGTTGTATGACAAAAATAGTATGCAATTGATTGGTTAATTTTTTACATGTAGACCTACAAAATTCGAACTTTTATTCATGACCGATTCAAAATAATACATGCCGATTTTGGATTAACATGAATCAATAATTCTCATTTTCTTCGGATAACAATAATGCGAACAAATTGTTGAACGTTTAAATGAGAAATTCTGCAAATGTTACCATTTTACTCCGACTTTACTATTGTGTATAATCCTCATCAAAATTAAATCATGATTTGAACTTTATCACCTCTGAGATATCATTAGATGAAGATGAAGACATTTTATTAATCAAACATTAGTTAAAATTTTAATGACCAATTTTTTTTCATAAATGAGTTATTTGGAGTTAATTAATGGACCAATTTAGTAGTCAACACTAAAATAGGCAGTTTTATGATTTATTTGCAAATGGGCTAAATTAATTATGTAAATAATGGCGTGAATTACATATATTATAGTTTGAACAAAAAAATTTTAAAAATATTTATAATTTGTCAATATCCTATATATAAAATTTATGAAAAATTTAAAGAAATATACTTTAAGTGCTTTGAAAATTGCTGTGAACAGCAGCAAATTTCGTGTAAACAGGAATCTGAATCTAATAAAATAAAGGCCTAAAATTAAACCATTTGATTTTTATTACAACACTACGCATATATTTAAATCCTAATATTGCCTTTTTTTCAAACTTTAGAAATTTCTCAATAATGATCTAGTTAATTTTAATTTCCAATGATTAGCATTATTTTCGAATTCTATTGGCCATTAGAATTTGAAAACTATTTCATTTAATGAAAATGAAGAATATTATTGAGATATCTTCAATTAAACTTCGTGGACATATAGGCAAGGTTTGCTGAAATTTTTATTGTTGCTTAGTCAAAACATAATATCAAGTATATTAATGGATATTATCAAAATTTGATAGAGAATTGTTATCTATAAAGTGGAAATTTTTTAAAAAAATAAAAAAAAATTTAAAGTTGATATACGGTGATTTGATGGTCACAGTAAATATGAAATGCAAAATAATAATAATATCTTAGGCTTATTTACATACATAAAAAAACACATAATTTAATTTGATAACGGTTTAATGAGGTTACAAAACAATAGACGAATTTTGAAATGCCACCTAAAACAACTGAAACAAAATGGAGCAAAATGATAATTGTATTATGTAAAACATAAAAGGCTAGAAATTTTCAGAAATACTTATAATGAGGTTTTAAAATTAATAAAAAATTGCTCATTTTAGAATTTGAAATGGTATCAACAACCAAACAAAACTAAAAGATAAGTATATTGCGTAACAATAAACATAATAAATTAATTTTTAAATATCATAATAAATGAATTTTGAAGTGTTAACGAAAAAAAATTAGTATCAACAAAAAAAATGAAATAAAATAAAAAAACATAGACGTTATAAACAAGAAAAACTAACAATTAATGAAGTTATTTGCTATATAAAATAGTAAATAATCAAAAAAAAAAAACAAGCATAAGTTTTTTTTTTAAAAGGGAGATCCTGAAAAAATGACGGCAGAGAATTGTAAAACTTCCGGATTTCTTGTTTCTTGTGCACTTTCAAATGGATCAGTTGTACCTTGGGTCAAGATTTTATATTTTTCATCTGCATTAAGATTATTGAAAGTTTGGCTTACGCGAACAGCAGCCTGAGGCTGATTTACAGCCATTTGATTTGTAGGCTGATTCATACCAATATTATACGATTATTATGATTATGATAATAGTAGTAATACTTATTATTATTATGGTTTGTGGTTGTTTTAAATATTGCAATTTTTTATTTACGTAGTAATATTTATAAATTTTAATAATTTCTCTTAAAAGTTCTTAATTTGGTTGTTAAATTTATTACAATTAGTGCAATTTTAATTATTAAAATTTTAAAACTTTCGTTTTTACAAAAGCAAAGGAGATGGCCAACTTTTATAGCTTTAAAGGTTGAATACCAAGACTAGTCATAAAAAAAAATTCAATCTATTACGAGTATATGCTGCCTGACCTTCTTTATTATCTTTTTCAGTAAGGATCAATTCGGATCATAATCGTCATATCTTTAAGACGGCAAAACATTTCTTTATTCTTTTTCTATTGGTTTTCTTTTTTTTAATATATTGTATTAATATTTGAATTTTTAAAAAAATAATTTATTTACTGTGTTACATAAATTTTGAATTAAGTTAAATTAAAGATTTTCTGATATTTGTTAACGAAATTCATAAACAATTGCAGTTAATTCTAATTTATACTAGGTAAATGCACAGCATTGTATGTTCGGAGCCAATATTTAATATATACACTATATATTATATTTAACATCAATACAGCAATATAAGTTGATTAAGTTCTGTTATTGTTTTTATCGATCAGTTGAATGTGATTGGTTGTATATCACATGATGCGGACTGACAGACAATCATTTGCTGATAATAAAAATAGACTAATTATTTCTTACTATATAATCGGTAATAGTAAAGTAATAATTTTTATTATAGTGTGATAATTATGCAAACATAGGTACCCACGGAACATTCAAAAAAGTATTAATAACATTTTGATGGCTTGAATATAGTTTTAAATCAAAGGAAATATTACAAATAATTTTATAAATTAATTTTTATAAAATTGATTTTAAAATTTGACTTTAAAAAGTTTTTACAAACTTACAACGTGTCATTTTAAGATTATCTTCAAGATTTGCTATCCCGTGGAATAAACTTGTCGAGCTCGAAGTTTCTCCAGACAGCAATCAATCTCCTTAAATTGGTCATGCGTGCATGAAGCTGTTCAAGACATGTGTAAACGACAATTATTTACATTGATTTGGTTATTTAGAATGGTACCGCATAAATTTATTATTCCAAGCCAATAGTTTTCGTTGTGACCTGAATAATATCGATTATTGGCTACTTAGAATTCAATAACTAAATATGATTTGATCAACGATTTTAAGATTTTTAGATAAGGAATTAATTCGAATTCAATTCCTTATGATGATCTTAAATCCTTGGTTGATACTACGTATAAATATAAATTAAAATAGCTTATTTTAAATACACCACTCAAATAAAGATGTTCAAATAAAATTAAACAAAAGGCAATAAACAGAAGAGTATTTTTAAATATATCGTTAATAAAAGTTTCTTAAATAAAAGCTAATAATAAAATACTATTATTTTGCTTTGTAGCCGGATAAAGTTTTACCAGAAATACATGTATATATTATAGAAATCTACACGTGTGAGCCAATTATACCGGATAAAACTATTTACGGTTCTCATTTATATTTCTATAAAAATTTTTTCCAATAATTTCCTGGGTCCCAGATTCGAGCTGATCAAAGATCTTTATATTTCTTTTTAATTATACAACTTTTTTTTTACTTGTTTTAATGATTTACACAGTGACCCTTGGTATAAAGGACCTCAATATAACGGAGAATAAGTAAAATCTCGATATAATAGATCAAATTTTAGATAACACCATAATAAATCCGTTTGTCATAATGGATTTACTAATAGCTCGCAATATTGCGGATTTAAATTCCGTTTATCACGCTAATAAACTGCAATATTACGGATTTTAGTTAATTTCTCTCTAATTGCCCAATGCCCATCCTAGGGGAGAAAGAAGTGAGGTAATAATTGATAATGAAGTCTATGAGCCAACAAATATCCGGTTAGACCCAGAGCAAGTAGAAGTTGCTCGGCTACCAATAAAAATAAGATATCAGGCAGGCACTGTCTGATAATGAGTTCATTTGGTCGAGGATTTAAGATCAGTATACGGATTTTAATTCCGAAGGAACCCAGTTTCTTATGCTGATCTTTGAATCCTTGAACAAATAGTTTGTTATATCAAGAGTTAGTGTGCATAGAATTGGTAACGAAAAAGTAAAAATAGCGGTTAAAAAAAAAAAAAATGAAAAAATGAAAATAGAAAAAAATGAAAGAAATAGAGAGCTTGTAATTTTAGTAAGCTAAACTTTTATATAATACTAACTTTGATTTAAAAATAGTATAGAAATACGTATAATAAATGCATAGAAATAAGTCAGTTATTATTAACGTACGTACGTACGTAAGTGAGTAATAAAAACAAGACCAAGTGCAACATATAAATTATCTTTGTGTAATATTTTGCTTATGAAACCACTCTTCAGGTTTAATAAAAAAAGATTTTTTGCTTAATTTTAATGTAGAATGCACTTAATCCTAACTGCTAACATCCGAGGTTAGGTTGTTGTTTTTTAAAAAAAAAAAAAAAAAATGAAGGGTAATAAGGATTATTTCTAACAATGATTAAATAATAGTAACATGTGAAGCCCCATTTATTAGAACTGAAGACCAAACAAGACCCGGCAAATAGGGGTTTCATAATTAACAAATGAGTGTCATATTTTGAAAATAAGTAGGATTTTTTTAAATAGTATTTTTACTATGTTGAATTATAAATCGGAAAAATAAAATATGATTCTCTGATATTAATTTTGATACCTCCTAATAACACTAATTAATTGGTCTTATTTGGACCTATTTTTGATGTTTTAAATGTGTAAAAATTAATTGCTCTTCGTTATCAATTCAGACAGTCATATTATTAGACTATCTAAACGTACGTTAAACCAAACAGCCTTATGCGACGGGTTTCTAAATTATGTTTTAAAATAATCTATTTCAATTAAAATAGGAGATATATCGTTTTGAACGTAAAATAAGGTATTCGGAATTAATTTATTTCGAAAGTAAGTGAGTGTTTAAAAAACTCTACTTCTTTCGAAAACCGAAGTCAGAAAATGAAATAGATGTATTTTTTAATAAAATCTTGACATTAGGGGGTTTCATAATTAAAATCAGAGAATCATATTTTATTTTTCCGATTTATAATTCAACATAGTAAAAATACTATTTAAAAAAATCCTACTTATTTTCAAAATACGTCACTTATTTGTTAATTATGAAACCCTATCTGCTATTGGGAGTCTTAAAATTAACAAATAAGAGGCGCATTTCGAAAATAAGTAGGATCTTTTGAATTATAAATCGGAAAAATAAAATATGATTCTCTGGCTTTAATTTTGAACTACTAATCTCTTTCGAAATCAAAAATTTGGTCATTAATTCTGAGCCATCCTAATTATTTAAAAGTTTTTCGAATGCACTTATTATATAATCACATTGTTTGTCAACTACGTTTTTATTTCTTAAAATATGAGTTACCAGATAAACCTATTTAGGAATTTCAAATTAAAACCAGAGAATCTTATTTTATTTTTCCGATTTATAATTTAACATAGCAAACTCTATTTAAAAAATCCTACTTATTTTCGAAATACGCAACTTATTTCTTATTTTGTCTATTTAATTTTAAATTCGCAATTTCAAATTCACTTATTTTGTCATTTTAATTTGAAATTCCCAATTACAAATTCACTTATTTTGTCTAATTTGAAATTGAAAATTTCAAATTCACTTATTTTGTCACTTTAATTTGAAATACACAATTTCAAATTCACTCAATAGAAGGTTCAAAAAATTTAAAAAAAGGAAAGGTGTTGAAAATAAATAGGCGACGATTTTCTAATAACATATGCTTTGCAGCTAAAATGTCACGTGACTTTACGTAATAAGTGATTACCTTTACCCATCACTATTAGAGACCGTTTCATGAAATCGGAAAAAATTTTGAAATCAGTTTACGTATCATAATCACGTAATCTTTATTACACAAATATTATTGCCAATATTGTATATTACTTTACAAAAATAAAAAAAACCTTCACTCAAATTTTCAATGCATTTTATTTTATTCTAAAATATTCGGTTATCGCTAAATTGGCGATAGTTTAATGATTTCTTAAAAGAGAACATTTAAACAAACCGTCAAAGAACAAAAACTTGCGATAGTCATTTTTGTAGAAAATCCAAAAAAATCGAGATATTATCGATGGAAATGCAGCAGTTGGTGTTCCGGTTGATGAGAAACCTGTAACAAAAATTGCAGGATTTACACAAATGGCTTCATTTGTTAACAACCGTGTAAAGATAGTCAATGTAATGCTAAAATAGCAAATGGTCGTTGGGTAATTATAAAGATATACATGGAAACTCGAAAGTTAGCTAATACGTAGGTGTGCTTAAAGCCTAACAGCTAATTGAAAATAAGATCAGATTGATGCATTACTTATTTCAAAAAAATAAATACATCTGCAATTTTAACGTAAATTAGATTCCCACATTTAACTTTAAAACCCATATTTTGTCTCTTTAATTTCACTTATTTTCGAAATATGTTAACAATGAAGCTCCCTATTTGTTTTGCTACACATGAAAGATATTGTAGCTTGTGAAAATCAGGCATAGAATGAGTGAAATGATATATACATGGAATTTACGACTCCTACACTGAATTGGCAATTTTTATAGTGGAGAATAAAAATTTCTTAATATAGTAATTTACGCTTTGTATAATAAATATGGGGAAAAAGTTTTACCATGATTAGCCAGTAAATTTCTGTTTTACAATACCCCATATGGGCGAAAATATCAATTTAAAACAGATTAGCTGATATAATGATAACAATCTAAGTAATTAGGTACAAAAAATTTTTAAGCAACCCAATATATATATATATATATAAATTCATAAACGATTCATTAATCGGGCTTATAATTTCTAATCAAATTAATTTCTCTTATTTTCAATACGTAATAATGCAATATCGCATAAATGATTGTATTTAACGTTATCACTTATGCTAAATAGTCATTGAAGTTGGTGATTTTTGCTCATATGCGCGATTTTATAGAAGCTATAAAATTAATAAAATTAAAAAGAATAGATAAAAACCATTATTAGTTTTGTAAATACAGTATGTTAAAATTAATAGCTGCTTTATAATTTACCTTTGGGAGTTGATATTGGTAGTTCTTGACCCTGTTCTTTAAGGCCATTCAGATAACCTTTAAAATACTTACTTATTTTTGCTTGTATCACATCCTAAAAATAGAATAGATTGACATTAAAGATTGAATCAACTTCGAGATCAATTTATCTAAGCTCCTGAAATTGGATCTTCATGCATGTAGTAATTCATAATTTTTAGCCAGGGAGTTACTTTGGATATAAAGTAGCTACTTTAGATAGATCGCTACTTTAGATGCAACAAAGACACTAATTAAACATGCCGGGAATGCTTTATTCTTTTTTTATCCTTTATTTAATTAACTAACTAACCTTGAATTTCCGTAAAAGTTATGTGTGTTTATATACGTACAGAAAATTCATAGAATGCTCTTAACTAGATAGTAGTCTTCATGAATTGCTGAATTTTATAACCTTCTATTCATTCTTTGTCAATAACATATTTGTAATTATCTATGATTATTATTGTGGTTTGTGATTAGCGCGTGTCATGTTTTTTCGCGGAGTTTCTCTGACTACCATGTATTCGTCGACCTTTACTAATGAACTTCACTCGCTTGGCTTATACGATGACTGACGTATCGTACAGTTACTACCACCTATAATATCCACACAGCGGGTACAGTGTATTCACAAAGAGAGACTTAAAGATCTTATGGGCACGAAAGTTAGGCGCTTCCCCCTTAGGATTGATGCCTTATATATTAATTACTAATACGCACTTGCGTCACTGATTATTACAGACTTTCTAATCGATCATGAATAACTTCTAATGAAATCATGATCGATCATAACTGATAACATTCGATCAATACGTACGTACGTACGTATCAGGTATGTACGTATGAGAAATACACAAATATTTGCTGCATGTGAAACATTTAATGAGATCGTGAGTTAATTAGTCATGAAAGAAGCAATGTACATACGTACGTTGTGATGGGCTACGCCTCAAGTTTTTTTCAATTATTTGGTTATCCAGGAGATTCTCCCGATAGTTATATCATATGATCGTATGATTTCTTCCGAAATCACGCCACGGTCATGAAAGGTTAGCATAGCCCCAGGTAACGCCGCAGTGATTTCCGGCATGAGCACATGGTAACTGCGCAAGCCAGGGCCACAATCCAGTTTGTGCCCTTGGTATTTCGCTGCTAATGTTTGTTTATTTCCCCCTTTAGTAAATAATAGATTCACACATGTTAGCTTAGCCCACGTAGATGAAACTAGTTTATGCCCTTGGCATTTAGCTGTCAATGTTTGTTTATACCCCTNGATATCAAAGTGTAACCCCCTACATACGTCGCAGGCTCATGTGAAGAGCCAGAAATAATCTGGAACAGTATCCATCTGTTTGGATACTGTTATCATAACTGAGTTGGCGTTAAAAAAGATGAACTAGGGAAGAGAAGAATTAATATTTACGAGATGAAATCCGACATTAAGCCCAATTCAGCCTAGTTAGTCGGTGTCCTAGCCTAAAAAGAAAGCTTCCTTAAGACCTCGGTTAACCCTTTTTCTCGTGGAACTCGAAACTAAGGGTGGGAGATTGTGATGGGCTACGCCTCGAGTTTTTTTCAATTATTTGGATATCCAGGAGATTCTCCTGATAGTTATATTATATGATCGTATAATTTCTTCTGAAATCACACCACGGTCATGAAAGGTTAGCATAGCACCAGGTAACGCTGCAGCGATTTCCAGCATGAGCACATGGTAACTGCGCATGCCAGGGCCACAATCCAGTTTGTGCCCTTGGTATTTTGCTGCTCATGTTTGTTTATTTCCCCTTTAGTAAATAATAGATTCACACATGTTAGCTTAGCCCACGTAGATGAAACTAGTTTATGCCCTTGGCATTTAGCTGTCAATGTTTGTTTATACCCCTTTTTGTAAACAATGTACTTAGCCTAGTTATAGTTTCGCTCACGTCATAGTATAGACACACGGTGGGTTAACGGTGAATTGAAGGTGGAATTATAGTGTTAAGGCGAAGATGTTTTCCCCAACACTTACGTTGGAAAAGCCGCCTCTACTTTCCGCCTCAAAGAAATGAGGTCATGAAATCGTACGATAAAGAAAGATTCAATAGAGTTAGTATAGATAGTATAAAAAAACAATGTATTTATTAAGAGGGTAAAAAGTATATAAGACCCTCCTTTTTACGCTTCAATAAAAAGGGGGCAACTCACAACTGACAGAGTTCAAATTTGAATAACTCAGACATACTTGAGTTTTAACCTTCGAAATAAGAGTAGAAGTGTTAAGAAGTTTTCCCTTGTTGTTAAACCTATTGTTATAGTAAAACTGCTTATTACACTTACCCTGTGACACTTTGTTACCTTTGTTAAAGTCGTATCCTTTAGTTGTTACTACGTAACCCGCATTTCTAACCTAGTTTTGTTTATAACCCAGTTAGAGAAAGAAAGACCCAGTTAATCACCTGATATATATATACACATTAATCGATTAACCCCTTTTGATTACCCAATATATCAAATAATCAATCTCTGATATTGATTGATTAATCACCTGCATCAATATCGGCTTACCGATCGTTAATTATATTTAACCCGATACTCTTATACCCCTAGATTAAAGAAATAGATATAAAAGTGGGATTAAACCACTTCCAGACGTCTATACACAATAAGGAAAGGAATACTTATCTTCGTTTATCTAAGCCGCAGCAAGACCCACAAGACCTTCGAGACCCAGACCAAATCTTCCACGCCTCTTTCTGCCTGCCAAATCGAGGATCTAAAGTCTTGCAAGCTTATAGGACATTTGTTTTAGATAGTTAGTGGTGTTGTTAGTTGTATTTATTATCTAACCCGATAGCCTTGCCCTTCACAATGTACGAAAATTCTTATAAGAGTGATACAGACCAAAAAAGTCTATGCCTTTTAAACTAGCATATACTAAGTTTGGTGCTTATTAGAAAGCTATAAAGTTATATAACTGCTTTCTTACGTAATATTTTACTTCAATCATTTTAAATCAATACTACAAAACAGATTTAAACTTTCATTTTTTTGAATTTTTCATTTTCAGTTTTTCTTGACTTTGCGAGCGTTCCAGTCAGTGTTGAAAATTTTAGCATCTTTCAATTTTGGAAGTTTTTAATCTTTTTGTTTCTACTTCTTTGTGTCTTTTTTGGTTCTGTTTTTGAAATTTATGTTCTCATGAGTAGGGTATGACAAAAAAAGCCTGGTTTATTTTTGAATTCTTGAAGCCTATAATAACTATATTATACTATTGGTACTTAAGCTAAAATTAGTATATTTAATTAGTTTAATAAAACACTTTCACTATATAGGCTTTATTTGTATCTCTTACATGCATACTGCTAGTAGCAAGTCTTCAAAGTTAGATGAATTGGGCCGGGTCGGGCTGGGCTTAGACCTGGTTCATTTGACTTTGAAGACTTGCTACTGGCAGTAGGCATGTGAGAGATACAAATAAATCCTATTCGGTAAAAGTGTATTTATCATACTTATTATATATACTAATTTTAGCTTAAGTACCAATAGTACAATATTATTTTTATAGGCTTCAAAAATTCAAAAATAAACCGGGCTTTTTTTGCTGTACCCTACTCATGAGAACATATTTTTTTAATTTAATGTTCTGAAATAGAAAAAAATTTCTTAGTCTCTCTCTTTCTCTCTCCCTTCTCTTCCTTTCCCTTTCCTTTTTCCTCTCACTTTCCTTTTCCCTCTCCCTCTTCCTTCTCTCTCTTTCTCTCTTCTTCTTCCTCTCCTTTTCCCTCTTCCTTTTTCTTTCCTCTACTTTTCTCTCTCTTCTCTCTTTTTTCCTCTTCCTCTCCTTCTCCCTCTCTCTTCCCCTTTCCTATCCCTTTCCATCTCTCTTTCTTTTATCAATTTTTTGCACTCATTTTTCTCTCTCATTCTCTCTCAGACACTTCTACTTTTATACTTCTTTTAGTTATTATTAATTTTATTTTTAATTAATATACAGTATTTGAAATTATAATGATAAAATAATAAAAAATGATAATTTATTTAACTAAAATATAAAAATAAATACATTTTATATAAATATTTATAAAAAAAAAATAAAAACAGACCTTTATAAAATTAGAATGAATAAACCATTAAATTATATTATCCAAACTTTTTGTGATTTGAGAACGACTAAATTGTTTTTTATTTTAACTAACTAACAATTAAATATTTGTAAATTTAATTATTTTAAACCCCTATATTAATAAATAATTTTTATTATTTTATATATTTACATAGAGAACATATTTTCAAACTTAATGTTATCAAAAAAATTTAATAGAGAACATCTTAAATTTTGTAAATGTTCTTAAATTAAAAGTAATGTTCTTATAAAAACATAAAAATAAATACTGGTTCCAGGTTAACTATTTTCTTTTTATTTACATGTACAAACATTAAAAAGAATGCATTATTTACACTAATGTAATTTTGATAATAAAAGTTGTTTTTATCCTTTAAATTTAAATCTCTACATTTTCTAAAAGGTTAGTTTTTCTAACTATTAAAAAATAATTTTTATTGTCAATTTCTATAACTTATAAAATAATATATTATTATTGTTTGCTATGTATTTAATTATAATATTTTGTAAAAAAATTCTGTTAATACATTAATACTATATTAGAGATTAGAACTAGTATTACTATAGCAATATTTTTGTGCCCTATGCTACTTCATTTCCTTATTTATTATTATCCCTTTTCAAATTTGTTTCTCTATATTTACTTTTTGTTACAGTATTACTATTTAAGAACCCAGACATCTAGTACAGAGGTCATATAGTATACATTTTAGCAAAAACCCCAAAATTTGAGAAGCAAAAAAAAACAGTTTTTGGCAATTACAGTCAGGTGTACTCTCTCCTTTCTAAGTGCACACCCTTCTTAAGTGCACACCTTAGCCTGGTCCCAAGCTTGGGACTTAATGATAAGCACACATCCTCTATACTCTGCATATGCATAAAATCCATAGAATAAGTAAAAAAAATTTTATCAAATTTATCAGGTGGTTGCAGAGATATCTTTGATCAAAGTTTTGTCAACAAATTTAAACGTATCTATCATGTGATATGCGTTTTGAAATTCTCTAAAACTTTGATCAAAGATATCTCTGCACCCACTTGATCAAATTTGATAAAAATTTTTTATTTGAATTCTATGGATCCATAAAATTCAAATAAAAAGGGTTTTAACAGCTATTATAGGTTTAAAAAATTTGCTCTATATTATTTATCTGATACTAGATGTAATTAAGTTTTTAGCAAATTACTATAAAATTTATATGTAATAATTCAACTTTTAGCAAATTTACTTGATTTTAAAGGTAGCAAAAACGTTTAAATTCATGCAGATCAGTTATGACCTATATGAGAGATGTCCAGGTCCTTAACAAATTTGAAACATTTTAAAGAGAGGAGAGGAATTTAAACTACATATGATTAGGGTCTGGCCCAGAATCAGACTAGGTTTGGTTTGGTCTAGTTCAAAATTGGACCAGACTTAAACTCTAAATTTTATGTAAACTGGTCTAAATCTGAATATACTTATTTGTATTTTTTGGTTCTGACTATATATAAGGTTTGGGTTCTAAAACCTGAAATTAAAATTTGAAAACAAAATTATTTTTGACCTATTTTACTTAAAAGATGAAATTATTTGATACTTTTTTTAAATAGATGAAATTATAAAAAACATATTTATATAAATTTTATTTGTTCTTCCTTATAAAAAATTTTAATCTTCTCTAATGAAGACAAAAAAAACCTTTTTTAAAAATTAATTTCAGTGGTATTACTAGTTCTGACAAGTTTACTTAGTGTATGAAATTAGAATTAATTAGTAAAATTTTATGAATTATAAAGATTTTATAGAATTTTATTAATAAAATTTTATAAAATCTTATAATACCAAATTTTTATTAATTAATTCTGTACTAAGTAAACATGTTTAGCACTTATAAATGCATTAAATTAGCAGTGTTATTTTTATTTTACTTAAAATTTGAAGAATAGATGTATATTTTTGGATTTTTGATCAAAAAAGTTAAATTTAAGCATCTTTTCTCTAAATTTCAAATAAAATAAAATCAATTTTTCTAATTTAATATATTTTTAGGTTTCAAATAAGTTTATTATAGGTTTCCAAAATAAGCTACCTCCAAAAGAAGCTACCTCCAGATTTTTCTAAAAATTTTTAAAAAAATTATTAATAGTTGCTACATATAAAAGTTAAATTTTACAAAGTAAACCTCATAAGTTTGATTAAATAAAGTTGTTTAGCACAATAAAATATACTTAAAGTAAAAATTTCATAGTATTTGGAAACTTTTTATTAGTATATTTTTCAATTTTTTTGAAAATTTTAACAATCTAAAAATAAGCTACCCCACATTTTTTTGTATAACTTTTTGGCCAAAAAGTGTAGCTTATTTTTAGACAAATACGGTACTTAGTGCATATAGTTAGAATTGATTAGTAAAATTTGTAAATAATAAAATTTTATAGAATTTGATTAATAAAATTCTATAAAATCTTATGATTCACAAAGGTTTACTAATTAATTCTAACTTAATGCACTAAGTAAATTTCTACAGCATCTAAAAATACATTAAGAGTAGAGGGTATGTAAATCATTTATTATATGATTTTTGTGGTATCGATATTTTCTTTTTAAAGTTTAGTAAAATTTTTTTAAGCAAATCATTTAAACAATTAAATAAAATCATAGAACAGGTTTTTGTGATTCTAAAAATAGTAAAATTATCAAAATTGGTTGAATATTCATCAAGTTATAAAGATTTAAACTTTAGGTATTAAAAGTTGTTTACAAAAATTATATGATGATCATGTGATATTGACCAATCAAAATTAATCATTTTGTGAAACTCAAAGAAATTTGTGCCAACTCGGGAAAACTTTATAATATATAAAAGTATAATTTTTTTAAATATATACTATATTAAAATTTTATTATTATAAAATGAGCGTTTTATTCTATATATTATAAAATTTTAGTCAAATTTGATTGCAACTATAAAAAGTTTTATTAGTAGTACATTTCAATTTCTATATAAATCACATTGTATCATAAAAATCATATAATAAATGATCTATATACCTCTACCCTTAAATTGGCAAAGTTAATTTATTTTACTTGAAATTTGGAGTATAGATGCATAATTTGGCTTTTTGATTAAAAAAGCATTTTTTTTTCAAAGTTCAAGTAAAATAAAAACAATACTGCCAATTTAATATATTTTTAGGCTCTGAACAAGTTTACCTAGTGCAATAAATTAAAATTAATTAGTAAAATATTGTGAATCATAAGATTTTATAGAATTTTATTAATAAAATTCTATAAAATCTTATGATTGACAAAATTTTACTAATTAATTCTAACTCAATTTACTAGACAAACTTGTTCAAATCTAAAAATATATTAAAATAGCAATATTGTTTTGTTTTTTTGGTATTAAGGTGAGGTCCTGCTTTTATCTTTATTAATAATTTAACCAGCTGCTTCTGTGAAACTAGCTGTACTTTATACAAATTACTTTGAATAAAATTTAATAAACTATATGCAAGAATTGAAGCTCAGACTATTTTATCTGTGACCTAAACCTACTAGAGTGGTCAAGACTCTCCTAGATTTGTATAGTTAAAATATAGTTAGTAGAGGTGCTAAATTTGGCTTTGAAAGTGGACCATATATCTATTTTTCTAATTGCTTGTCCAATAGGTGGACATGTATTAAGAGGAGTATTCAATTCATCTGGTTGGCTACAAATACAGCTATAAGTATAATTTTTGTATTTATATGATTTAGAGTGATAGTTATTAGTTTGTCTATAAGGATTGTAAGTAGGTAAATTTTGGTTTTTCCTCCAATTAGAAAAATTGCAACAGTAGGGTATCCAGATTTGATCATAGATTTGTTCATTAATATCTAGCAAGATTTGAATAATAGTAGTAGATGCAATTTTATAGGAAATATTGAAGCTTTGAATGGATTGGATTATAGGTATTGGTATAAGTCCTTTGAGTATTGTTTCTATATAATATAGATTGGGTGAAGGTTGAAAAGTACTAAAGGCTTGATGGTTAGCAAGCTTATGTTCCAATTCTTGTAGTTCAAGATTTGATAGTTCAAGTTTGGACTTTTGTAGTGATTATGGATAGTATTTTAAATAATATTGAGTATTAGGAGGGAGTTATTGCAGGTAAGCCAATGGAAGTAGGAATCAGGTTGATTACACTGAAAGCAGTTAGGGTTATTGTAAAGGTATGGAAAGATTTTGTAGTAGTGGAAATATGAGGGTGGTTCATTAAGAAGCATTTTACATTTAAAAGCTTTTGATAGTTAAGTCTGAAATTAGTAATATTGTGTTTAGGTTTTTGGTTATGATTAAAGTATTTCCATGTAGAATTCCAGTCAATTAAATGAGTAAAGCCTGACCATTCACTATTGCATTTTTGTGAAGACCACATAGCAATAATGTGGGCTTTACAAGTATCCTTAACAAGATATCTAGTTGGATATTCTATAGGAAATTCATTCTACTGCAATATATAGTATTGATTATAAATATTATTATAGTTGAGCTGCAGAGTTGATAATGAAGTATAGTGGTTTTTGGCTAGTGAATCTGCTATATTGTTAAATAGATTATCAGAATGTGCTTGAACTTTAGTAAAATTAAGTTGAATATTGAGAGATTTGACTATATTAAGGAGAGTTTGCCATATAGGCCAGTAGTTGGATTTAAATTGTTTTGTAGATGCATAGTTTAGAGTAATTAGAGTTTGATATTTGGTGATAATTGATTGAGAGTCTGAGAAAATATGAACTTGAGAATTGCGTGATACTGTAGTGATTGCTAATAAGATAGCCATTAATTCTGCTTTATAAGAGGATGGCCATAGTTTAATTAATGCTGAGAATTGATGTAAAACTTGGTTATTCAGAATTTGAACCCAACCTATGCCCATTGAGCAGCGATCAGTGCCAATATCTGTAACTGAGCTATCAGTATAAAATGTAAAGGAGGACTGTATAGCATTATTAAGAGCAATTTGTTGAAGAGTAGTAGTTGCCTGATTTTGATGAAATATATTAGATACTATTTCATTATTAATATTGATTAACAGTAGTTGAGGTATAGTTAATGGGTGTTTAACAGCTGCAGAGCAAATTAAATCTATAAGGTTTGCATGTAGATTAATATGAAATAGTAAAGAATAATGACCAAGAAATTGTGTAGAGAATATAATTGGAACTTCAATAGTACAATTATGTTGGATTCTTTTGGAGTTTAAATGACAATTTGAACAGCGTTCAAATTGTATTTCTGGGGATGGATAAAATAGGGTGTGGTTGGTATCAAAGCTAATTTTCCAATGAATAATATATGCTATTTTGTCATCCAGATATTTTCTAATTTTTCTAATAATAATATTGTTATCTTGGTATATTAGAAGCCATAGTTTGAGCTTTTTTGGAAAATAATCTATATTGTAAGCAAAGGGATTAATACCAGGAGATTGGAAATGTGGTAGTAGAGTACAGTAAAGCCCATGAGAAGTAACCTTATCCTCAAGATATGAGAACCATAGTGGTTGTCTATCTTTTGGAATTTGGTGAAGTCTTGGTGATAGATCTTGCCAGCAGAGTAAAGTGCTATTATCAGCAGTATATAGCTGTTCTAGATATAGAATTTTGTGATGTCTAAGTTGTTTTTTGAATTGAATATATTGTGGATGTTGAATAAGGATAGGTTCAATAGGTTGATGTGCATTACTAATCGTTTTTGGCCATATAATTTCTTGATTAGCAGTTATTTGCATATTAAGATGAGTAAGAAGTTGGATAATTTTGAAGTTTGTGGTATATTTATTGGGTCCATCAATAAGAGGCTGGGAATGTTGAAGTATATTTGTAGTTGACCAGAGATTGTTTTGTAATTGTTGTAGTCTAATATGTGTAGTTGTTCCTAAAATTGAGGGATCATTAATTCTATGAAGAAAGTTGGTAATATGGTGTTGAAGTTGAATGTCCCAAATATTATAGATATTATAAAGAAAGTGGTTAAGCATGGTACTATTAGGAATAGACTGTGATAGATTTGCATTGTGCTTAGCTACTGTTAAATATTTGGCTAAAACTTTAGCGCATATTGTAGGTGGAAGTACTATATTATGAATTCTATATTTAAGTGTTGGGATAATTACAGTATTAATAACATATATAAATTGTTTGTCTGTAATTTTTTTAGTACTGGCAATATTAACTAGTTGAAAAACCTCTTCTTGGATAAGTTGGATTTGTTTAGATTGTTATAGAACAATAGTTTATTATATTACCTTATTATTTTATTATTTTATTTTTATTATATTTTATTATTATATTGTATTATATTATTATCTTGAGAAGTTAGAATAGTTGATACCGCTTATAACG